>ML808317.1:112778-128494 GCA_009831015.1 Picea engelmannii | reverse complement strand
CAAGAAATTAAAATTTTACCATGCTTCTTCATGTCCTCCTGAGTCTTGGATTCCCACCAAATGAGTGCTGCACTATCCAATCTTAAAGAAGCAAGCTGAATTTTGGTTTCATCATCTTGAATTTTTTGTATTCTACAATATACATCAATCTGACGTATCCAATTATCTAGTTTCTCAGCATTAACTTCTCCATTGTATATTGGCAAGTCAAATTTAATATCAAGCTTTAATGAAGGAATTTGCGAAGGAGTTTTACCATGTCCCTTTGGAGAATTCAGAAGAGGTCTTGAATTGGTAGAAGAAGAAGAAGAAGAAGAAGAAGAATAAGAAGAAGAAGATGGAGGAGAGGGTGGTGGAGAAGCACCATTGCCTCCATTTCCATTTGGAGTTTTATCACCATTGTCTCCCTTATGCTTTGAAGTGTTGGAGCCTTCACCTTGAAACCCTGCATTCCTTTCCATCAAGATCTTCATCATCTCTCTCATTTTCATGACAACCTTTATGAGATCTTCATCTTCTGCAGGAACACGTTCATGACTTTCTTCATAAGCCATACTTGGTGAATGCCTCCTTGAAACTTGCGGTGATTGTATATGCTTCCTCCTTGAAGGATGAGACCTTGGCTCCACAAGTTGACCTTCTCCTCTTGTGATTTTCAACCTTGTGAGCATCAGAAAACAAAACACTTGCAAATAATCAAGTCTTCAAAAACCAGTGCTCTGATACCAACTTGTTCTAAAAATGAAGAAGACTTGTAAACTTGGAAATATTTGCAAGTAAAGTTTATGTGTTAAAAGCAAATGGATCAACTTTGCAACACATCATTAATAGGATTTACTCATTTAAGACACAAATAAACAACAACATAATCAATGAACATAAGCACATAAACTCAGCAAATGATAAATGAGTTCACCCCTCTCTTGGGCTACATCTCCTGGTCCAACTTCCAATGGATCATTATTATTAATTGCTCAAAGTGCTCAAAAACGTGTTTTACAATGCTCAAATTTACCAACAGACTGCTCCAATGGCTTCAGAGCGTCCAAAAACCCCTAGTTGGGCTTTTTCGACACCTTGTTTGGCCAAAAAACGAAGAAGTTAGGCTTCCTTGAAGTCCCCTCTTCAAGCTTGTTGTCCCTGCATCTACAAAACACACCCTTGTTCATTCAACCTAGCACACACGCTATTTAAAGCGTAAAAACCCAGCACCGAACGCAACCGCACCAACGGTGCGAACTGTAGGACGGTTATGGGTGCGCCAGCCCCTAACCGCCAAGCTCTCGGGCACATGGGTCCATGTGACCTCGCGCAAATGTAAAAGGGCTAACCGTTTTCATAGGCAAATAGCAACAAAACAAGTGGCGGGTCGTTCAACCGTTCAAACCACACATTAAAACCAAAACGCGTGCCCCCGTAGCATTGGAGTCATGGTCATATGACATGGGTGATATAACCACGGGCTTTTTGAAACACACGCTCCGTATATATGTAATACAAAACTCCCGCGCGCGATATGGCATGGTCATATATATATGAAACAATACGACTGCGGGTCGAGGCTAAGCCCCGGCCCGACCCCCCGCCATATGCAACATAAACCAAACTTTAATATATATTAAATCATATATACAACAAGGAACAAGTTGTGGCGCGTTGGTAATGTGGAGTTTGCAAAGGATTTACATGGTGGGGAGGTCTGGGGTTCGAATCCCATGGACTCCATATAATTTTGAACCAATATAATGGAGCCACGTGGCGACCCATGATTGGGCCACGTGGCACCCAACCACAAACCAAAAAACTGCCATGCGTCGAAACATGATTCGTCCAACTATCAGCCACATCACCTCTGCCACGTCAGCGTATGGACTCTGCCACGTCAGCCTGTACGAACTGTACAGTTAGCATCCCTTTTTTGCATGTTTGACGATTCGAACAGATCGCAATATCTCTCGCTCCTGACGTCCGTTTGAAACGAAATGAGTTGCGTTGGGTTCACAACAACGAGGCCTACGCTCTCGTTTGATTTGAAGTGATTCTGAGCACTTTGAATTTTTGAGCAAAATTTGATCCCCTGATCACTCAGATTCTGTATATCTAGCTTCATGTGAGGGAGGCGTGGCCATTGACTCTCCCTGCAGTATCTTTGGTAAATTGTTTTGCCTATGTTTTTGAAAGCTAAGGAAACCATCTTGTTGGTCTGGGGGTAGGGTCAAGAATCTGCTTTGGACTTCCTCATAAGATCTAACTCCCCTAAATATTTCGTCATAAGGGGAATTCGTATGTGTGTACTACTTCATGTTAAACTGAGCCAGATGGTTTTCCACTATTTTATGTGGATCATCTTTCTTGAACTCAATGTCAACCAATTTAACATCCTCTAGGGTTGCGGCCTCAACTTTAGAGTGACCAAAATCCAATAATGTAAACATGTCAACTTGAATGGGGAAAGCCAACCAAACCTTTTTCTGAGCTACTTTCTACTCCTTGTTGATATTTCCTACCATTGTTTGGTATGTCACTTCTCTGAACACCAATGTGTCGGGTAAAATTTGTGGGAGAGCATGAGGAGGAATCAAGCAACCAAAAACTCTAATGTAGGAGAAATTTTCCTCAATGAACCAATCTGTGAGCCTACCTAAGTTCCCCATAATTCTCTCTGAAATCCAGGGAGGTGGGTGACCATAAATGGCTATGTGAACAGGCACTATGACATTGTGACAAATTTCATAAAATAAATCTTTGGCTTTCTCCTCCCATAACTTGGAGTGATAAAAATGAATAGGTTCAGAACTGGTCGGGGTCCAACTCCAGTTCATCATGGGAAAAGGGGTCATGAAACAAATGGCATCCATCACATATGTCGACATGTAAAAAGTAGCAGGCTGCCCTTTTGATTTTGTTGTCTTATAATCAACGATTTCCTTGGCCAAATTATCCAACAACATTTTGGCCCAATTGAAAGTGTAACCCTCGGTTACCTCGTTCATGATGGCTACCCACTCCACCGAGAAATGTGTAGGGCTCTTCTTTCTGAACATGCGACTGAGCATCATGGCTACATACAACATATGAGTATTTAATGACATTGTGGCGTATGTGCCATGAGCGTCAGTTCTGAAATTCTCCAGATGTCCCCACCAGATCTTGATTATATCATGACCACTCTTGGCGTATTGGGCGCATTCTTTTCTCTCAAACTCTAGAAGGAATGCGGCATTGTAAGTGTATTTAGGAGTAGGGGAGAGTTTGTACATTACTTGTAGGTGTTCTGGTTAGAAAGAGCCGACGACTTCCTGCTGGTGGTTGATGATGCTCCTGGTCTGAATGTGAATGTGTCCAAGGCCCACTTATCATATCGTTGTAAGGCATGATTCCTAACCGTGTTTCTATCTTGTGCAACTCTGATTGTGTTATATGTCTTAACTTAGTTGTATAAGAGTCTTCGTCTTCCTCGACATAGTCTTCTGGACAGTTGATGATTTCATAATCCAGGACCTCAAAAAATTGCGTCCAGGTTTTAATGGCATCCGCGACTCGCGAGGTAGTGTCTGATAGAACATCTGCATTCGGGTTTGAATTCTCACCCGCTGCGTCAAGCTTTTTTGCCATTTTTCGTGATGCCATAATCCTCAAGGAAACAAAGTGAGCTTACCTGTTACAGGAGAAGTCTATGAGTTCTTCACTAGATAAAATTACTAATTGTGAATGGTGAAAATGATTTTGAAATTGAAATGCTTTTATTCAAACAAAATTTTATCGATCTTCACATAGCCTCACCGACGAGGAATTTATTAACCTTAATGGAATGGACTACTTGGCAATCCACAATCTTCGTTTGAAATCATTACCCTTAATCAACCATAAATTCCATCAATACTTTGACGATTCATGTTCGGGAGCTTTGGATGTGACAGGGTGGAAACCTCCTGAATCCCAAACCCGCGAAGGAGTTAATATTTGGACAATCACTTTTAAATTTTAATTAATCATGTTTAAACATTGTATTAACTTCAAGTGTTTCGGAAGTTCGAACTTTGAGGGTTTTGAATATAGCACAAGGGAAAATTCTCGAAATCTGAAACTGCAAAGTAATTAATTTATGAGCAATCTCCCTTAAGTCTTAATTAATCATGTTTAACTTTAAGTATTTCAGAAGTTTGAACTTCGTAGGGTTTTTAATAGAGCACAAGGAATCTTTCTGAAATCCGAAACTGTGAAGTAATTAATTAACTCTTAATCGCGATCAACTTTTGTTATTAAATGTTTTATTAACTCCTTTTTACTCTTTGAAATGTCCAATACTTCGACATTTTGAAACTATGGTGATTTGTGAACTCAATCTTTATTAAACTCCCAAAGGGCCATCTCCCGAAGTGACATGGCAGAGATGACGTCATTCTGGAGATGTGTCAAGAAGAGAGAGGTGCCACATGTCAGCTCATGTAAGATTTAAAAGAGACGTATCCTATGACTCGTGTTCATGTTTTCTTTAGGATTTATCGCGAGCTGTTGCTTTCGAGTCTCAGAGTTTCAGGGTTTTTACTGTTTAGACTTGTTGGAACGTTCGAAGCGCGGATCTTCGAAGCGACCATTAGAGACTTACTCTTTAAAACTCAGGCGGCTCCAAAATTTCACAAAGCATTAGGATCGTTCGATCAAATTAAGGAAACTCATAGACGACAGATAATGTATGTGCTTTATTATTAAATAACAAGAAATGAATTTGATTTAAAATTAAAAGGCCATTTTCCAAACTTTTGCTTTCTTTGAGTAAAATTTTATTCCTAAGAGGTGAAAAATATAAAGCTCAAAAGTTCAAAATTGTGTGTGTTCCAACATAGGCTCCATCTGGGCATTGTGGTTCCCTTTGAGGCACGAAAGAACAATAGAACAAGTGCCTTTATTGGGTAAATGGAGTTATTATTGAATTTTTGAAAAACATTTTCCAGTTTTATCTAAGAATTAGTCATTCATAGAAGAACGAACTTAACCAAATCTCGAGAACCTTCAAAATATACTCAATCATTTATCTTAAGTCAGGCTATTTAAAGTTCCCCTTTCTTAAAACTGATTTTAGAATTGTTAAAGATAATCAAAATAGTTGTAACTGAAATATCAAACTTCAACCGACTTTGTTTGCATCAAGGTTAAGCAGATGTAACAATCTATTTAGGGAATCCCCAGTTGGTTCAGGGTGTAAATATCACCGCAAAGAGAACTAGATGACATAGTATGTTATATGGATATGTATGATAGCCTTACAGATATCATAGATATTTCTTCACTGCCAGTGAGTTTGTTCAGTACCCCGATGAAGTTATCCACTTCTCCCATTGAATTTCCTTTCACCACTTCGATTAGTATTTTTGTACTTTGTTGAGATGAGGGCAATCATTATATGAATTCCCTTTCATCATCTCTTTTGGACAAGATGGAGGAAATCAAATTATGAATTTTCTTTCACCATCTATCTTATATTTTAAGATTTTGAAGTGGGGGCAATCAATCTGTATATATCATACAAGGGATGATATTTGTTTTAAATTTTTTGAAAAGAAGGTCTATCAATGATTTTAAGAATACTTTGAAACTAACATTCTTCCAATTTTCAATACACCTTCACCTGTAGGGGAGAATTTTATGGGAATATTAATCTTTTCAATGATCAAACTTGAGCGAATTAGTCAGTTTAAAGTCTGATAGAAGAGCTAAAATTATCATGATTAGTCTAGACATACTTTTTCAATTGAAATCAAAGGAGCATAAAGATTTCCGCCTAACCTTGTTTTGAAAATATGTTTTTGAGTTCTCAGAGTCAAGGTGAGTTTCTTTCTTTCTATGAAGATTGAGAAAGGATAAAGAAAATCTGAAGTGGATAAGGACTTGGGGATAGGAAAACGTAACCAAATCGCGGATTAGAAGGACTTGACACAAAAATCCCAATCCCACGTAAGTTTGTGTATTTAATTCAGACTTCCTTCTAGATTATTTATTTTTATTTTATTTTTAATTCAAAGATGGCTTTAGAATTTATTAGTATGACACCTTAAGCTGTAATTTTATACCTCTTTGATTTTTTGGTTCGGGTGATAGTATTTTTATGAGTGAAACTTCCTTCCCATTCATTTCAAAGAATTTCGTAAAAAAATTATTTGAACTAGAAGGGCAAGAACTCATACCTCGTTTTCCTTTTGAACTTTCAACAAGGCACATCATTATTTCATCACATGCTCTGAGAGGAATCAAATGTTTGAAAAATGAGTGTCGAATTCTTATTCATCCCCACCTTCCATTCAACCAGATATATTCTGTAAAATGAATAAAATGCAAAATGTTAGAAAATTCCATATAATAGAGATGGTATATGATATAGATGTTTATATATTTTATTTCAATGATGTCATGCAATCGTGATTTATTGAAAATATTTACAACAAATGATTATATGACTTAGATAATTTACAAAAGAAAAGAAAAATTGAAAATTAAAATAGCGAATGTCAGTCCAAACCAATATATATTCAATGGAAATGTGAAATATGACTACTGCATGAAATGTTTTAAGTAACGCCCATTGATAGGAGCGTCAAGAATTTCTCCATCAAGATTTTCCAATGAGAAAGATTTTTTTCCCTCAGCAACTGCAATTTTTAATGGTCCGAACCAGAGATGATCAAACCTTCCATGTTTCCCTACATCTTCTTTTCTAGCCTCCCATTTTAAAACTAAATTACCCGGAAGAAACTCCATGGCTTTGGCTTCTTTTTTTTATCAAAAAGGGTCTTCATATTGTCCTGGTACTTTTGAAGTTTGTCATCCACTTCCACTTTGTTTTGTTGGACTTTGATGATTTGATTCATCCTTCTCGTAACTTTGTTTGGTTCTTCATTTGCATCCTACCAAAGTTTCATCACAGGCAGAGCAAGATTTATAGGAAGGACAATGTCAGTACCATAAACCAATTGGAAAGGAGACATACCTATCGATTTCTTGGTGCCAATTTGGTTCGCCCATAGGGCATACTTTAGGTGGATATGCCAAGCCTTTTTATTTCCGTCAAAACTTTTTTTATTATAGTCATCAGGCTCTTATTAGATGATTCAGCTAACCCATTTCCCCGAGGATAATAAACTGTAGAATGATCTAAAACAATATTGTATTTCTGGCAGAAATCGATCATCGCCATAGACTTAAAAGCTTGAGCATTTTCAGTGACTATTTTTCGAGGACACCCAAACCTTGATAAGATGTTTTCTTCCAAGAATTTTATTACTACTGAATTTGTAGCATTCTAAGTTGAAATGGCTTCAACCCATTTCATAAAGTAATCGGTAGCGGTTAGAATCCATCTATGTTGAGCACTTGATTGCGGATGGATTTCTCCGATAAAGTCTAGGCCCCATTGTTGGAAAGGAGCTTCAACTTTTATTGGGATTAAAGGTAGTGCAGGGAGCTTCTGCTTACCAGCGAACAGTTGGCACGAATTGCAGGCTTTGACCCTTACATTCACTTCAGTAAATAACATTGGCCAATAATATCTAGCCCTCGAAATCTTGTAAGTTGTTGCTCTCCAGGCATGATGCCCTCCGCATACTCCCTCGTGGAATTCATCAATGACCCCTTTTGTTTCAGCTTCTGTCAGGCAACATAACAAGAAACCAAGGGGGTCTTTCCAGTGCAGCTTGCCATTAACAATGCAATACATAAGTGTGTGGAGTTTTAAAGTCCTTGCTTTTGAAGGAGTCATGTTATTTGGGCATTGAAGAGTAAGGCGGTATGTAACAATATCATGGTACCAGGTAGATGAAGAAATCTTATCTTCAATCTGAATCATAGTTGTTTGATCGTCAATTTCCTCTATATCTAGGGGAGAATCATGTGATTCGAGGTTATTTATTTCGAGCGCTTTGAAATTTGATTCAACTAATAGCCTCGCCAGACCTTGACCTTTGACTAGCTTGGTCGGCTTCACTTCTAGATCAAACTCTTGAATTTTATCCAACCATCTCCCTCTTCTTCCATCACTGTCTGGCTGAACCAGGATATCCTTAATAGCATTTGTTGGCACATAAGCGATTATTTTGGAGAGTAGGACATATGTTCTGAAAGCCTTGAGGGCCTTCACCATTGCATAAGCTTGTTTTTGAAGCACATCATATCATAATTCTGCATCCCTGAGGCTTTTGCTGAAGAAGGCTATTAGATGTTCAAATCCTTCTTATTTTTTTGAAGGAGTACTATTGCAACAGTATGTTCAGAAGCAAACGAGAAGATTAAGAATTCCTTTGTATTGTCCAGACTTGCTAGTACTGGTGCTTCCCCTATAACTTTCTTGACACGCTCAAAAGATGCTTTGGCTTTTGCAGTCCATTTTACTTCGCTGTCATTTTTTTAACATATCTATAATAATTTTAATTATTTCAGCAAAGTTGGGAATAAATCTTCTCAAAAAGTTGATCTTACCTAAAAAAGATTGAATTTGTTTTTTGTTTCTAGGGATATTAATTGGGCCAATAGGCTCAAATCGCTTAGGGTCAACCTTGATTCCTTATTTTGACACTATATGGCCTAAGAGCTTACCTTCTTGCATAGCAAAATGTGATTTTTTGGGATTAAGAGACAAACCAAATTTTCTACATTTTTCGAAGGTCTATCTGAGGTGCAGCAAATGTTCAACATCAAAATTGGAAAAAACTGTTAGATCATCTAGATAGATAACAACAAATTTCTCTCTCTCACCGACAAACACGATATTCATCACTCTCTGGAAAGTGGCTCCTGCATTCATAAAACCAAAAGGCATTTTATCATAGATAAAGGTTCCCCATGGAGTGGTAAACATAGTCTTTTCTCTGTCATCTTCATGAACATCAATCTGGTTATATCCTAAAAAACCATCAATCATGGAAATCTTGTTAGCCCCTACTACATTTTCTAGATCATGGTCCATATTTGGGAGCGGGTATTCGTGTTTAAGAGACGACCGATT
Source organism: Picea engelmannii (assembly GCA_009831015.1). Classification (NCBI taxonomy): domain Eukaryota; kingdom Viridiplantae; phylum Streptophyta; class Pinopsida; order Pinales; family Pinaceae; genus Picea; species Picea engelmannii. Next base: position 119,499 of record ML808317.1, on the reverse strand, counting down.
TAAGTTTCTAAAATCAACACAGAGCCTTATTTCGTCGTTCTTCTTTCTAACGGGTACCAAATTGGCCACCCATTCAATTTTTGCATCGAGGAGTTTCTTAACTTCCCTGTTTATTATTGGCAGGAGAATAGGGTTTATCTGTTTAAGCTTATGCTTGAAAGGTTTAATACAATGTTTTAAAGGAATCTTGTGTTCAATAACAGAGGTATCGTAAGTTTTCAGATCATCATAAGACCATGCAAAAACATCTTTATATTGCCTAAGTAACTCAACGTACTTACTCTTTATTTGGGCCGGAAGGTATTTCGATATTTTGACCATTTTGGGATCTTTGTTATTTTCTACATTAGAGTCTTCAACTTCTTCGGGTTGAGGTCGTAAGGTAAACTTTAAAGGTATGTCATCCTGGTCAAGCAACCTTTCTAAGGGGATCACTCCTCTGGGAATATAATTGTTCTTAAGCAAGAGCATGCGGTGATTTGCAATCTTATCTTGGAATTTTTCTGGGTTATCCCCTTCCTCCATAATCCAAGCAGGATCATTATGATTTTCCTGATCTATGTGAGTTTCAAAAAACTCATCAACTATTTCCAGGAACTGTTTGATTTGTTCGTTGTCTTCAAACACTTGTCGGTGCTGAACATTGTTCGGGATCGAGGGTCTATATCTCATCTTGATGTGATATTTCAGTTTCAAAACAGTAGGTGGTATGAAGGTCACAATAGCCTTGGCCAAGGAATCGGCTTGTTGATTTTGCATTATGGGAATAGAGTGAATATTAAAAGACAAGAAGAAATTCTCTATAAGATCCCAAGCACAATTTATATATGATCATAACCTTGGATTCTTAGCTTGATATTGTTGTTTTACTTGTTTTACAATGAGCTCTGCATCACCATAAACTATCAGATGTTAGATTTTTAATTTCCTTGCAACTTATAATCCTAAGACTAAGGCTTCATATTCACAGACATTCTTGGTATAATTGACCTCCCATTGTAATCTGTAAGAGAAAGGAATAACGTACTCATCCCATGGCGCCACAAATAATACTCCAGCTCCGGAGCTCCTTCGTAGGAGGAAGCACCATCGAAGAACATTTTCCACATTCCTTCCCTAACATTTATATTTTTCTTTGAAATTTATGTTTTTTTGTTTTCTTCTTCTATACATTCTTCAAAATCATCATCTATAGATAATATACAATTTCCTAAGTCTTGATCAACAACATAGATTGGGTAGTTATTGGGGTTTTGAGGGTCACTTACAGTATACGCCAGTTTAATTTCTTTGTACAGTTGAGCGAATTGTCCACCAAAAATTGGAATAGTAGCGTAATTCATGTCTAGCTGAATCGATCCTCCTAATTTGGCACCCCAAGATCTGGATAGAAGCATACCATATTTGGCAGGAACGTCAACAACAACCACATCCATAAGGATACTTTTCACAGGGACCTGAGCAAGGTTCACCACCAAATCTTTAATCATACCCAGACACTTAACCTACCTAGAGTCAAACGAGTACAAATCTTGATAAGGTCTGGTAATCTCAAGGCCCAATTTTTCCATGATAATATTAGGCATTAAATTATGAGAAGCTCCCGAGTCTAGCATGCAATTATGAAGTAAATGATCGTGCACAATTAGTGTAATATAGAATGGAGCAACAAAATCCTTATTGTTTTCAATGTGTGGACCGAACATGATTATAGGTTTTTTGTCCTGCAAATCGATAACATCAACTTGACATTCAACATCAAAAAAATGTATTGCTTTAGCAATTTGATTTTTATAGATCGGGTTTTTAGCAAGTTCAACCAAAGGCATTGGGATTTTAATTTTATCAAGCTCATTTTCTAAATTGAATCTTGCAATTGTTTTTTCAATTTCTCTGGTCTGAACTTCGACTTCCGTATTTTCTGGCTTCTTAGTTTGTACTGATCTTGTTCTAACTTGCTTTGTTCGGGCAACTTGAGTCTCAGTTGATGGTTTGGTAACTGTTGCCTCACTTTCTTTATTTCGTGATAAAATCCTTTTTGGTGGAGTATTTGTAGAACTTTTCTCCCTTGGCCTTAAATCATATTTAAGTTGAAGTTCGACCCTTATTGAGTCGATGAGACCTTGATACATAGAGTCCCCCAGATTGTTGATGTTTTCATCATTATTAAACAAGGATTCCAGGTCTAAGGATTTTTCATAATCTTGCTTGGTTAAGCGTGGCTCAATATCATCATCACTAAGGTTGTTTAGATCTTCCTCTAACTCCTCATAATCTTGCATTTCATCTCTCTACATGAAATTCTCAGTTTTAAACGGAGCTTGGATCTTTTGATCTTCATTTTTTACTTGTCTTTGTTGCATCTGAGGATCAGGGTTTCTCCTGAATTGATTCCTAACGTATGGATCAGGTTTGGCTTGATCTAATTCCATCCTGGAAATTTTTTTTGATAAATCTTTAATAATTTTGGCCATCTCATCCATTTTTTCCTCTGTGGACTTTTCAGATCCAGAGGGTCCTGCTTGTTCCTTGAAACGCCTAGGTTCTTTGGCTCTCATCTCAACCTTAGTTTTCAACTTCCCAAATGCCATCATATTAGACTCAATTTCTATAGCATCATCTTGCATTCCTGATAAAGTAGTAGATATACTTTCTCTAAAAAGTAGAGCAAAATCAGAATCAAAAGCCCCTGCAAAAGTGACTTTAGCGGTTGGTTGAGAAGGTTTGACTTCGGTTAGGATTTTGTGATAAACCTTATTAAATCTTTGGATAAATTCAAGGATTGATTCGGAAGTCTTCTTTCTCAGGGCTTCAAATTCGGTTAAGTAATAAAGATGATCATTTTTCTTGCCCCACTGGCTTAGGAAGGCGTTTTCTAGATCATCATATGATCATATAAAACCTATAGGGAGTCCTCTGAACCAAGTTCTTACATGTCCTTCAAAAGTATGTACTAACAGTCTTGAGTAAACATCCTCATGCTCAATACCAAGGATATCAACAAACTGATCAAAAAAGTCTATATGTTCTGTTTCTATTAGATCCCCTTCTCCCGTGAATTTGGGGAGGTTCTTCATGTAATTCTCGGGTAAATCATGCAGGACAACAAGGAGGCCTAAGGGAGCATATCTACTAGCTACCTTGGAGAAGATACCAAGGGGTTGAGCTTGTCCAACAACCCCTGCACCTCTTGCACCATTAACACAACCACCTCTAGCACCGGCCATTGAAAGTCTAGGAGACAAAATGCAGGGACTAAAAAGGAGGTTTTCAAAAACTTCGAAAGATTGAACTACTGACTCTTTGACTACTTCAGGGTCTTGCGAATGAAGTTCCAGAAAAATATTTTGGGGAGACGAAAGATCTAGATGAGGTGGAAAAGGAAAACTTGAGCTGGTTTCCTCGGGTTTACCGGATGCATAGATAATAGAGGCAATAGGGGATGAATCCGGGTAGAGAAAATAATCTTCAGGATTTCGGGAAACACAAAATTTTGTTTCGGGAAAGGAAAAAATTGGTTGTGTGTTAATGATAGTGGGGGTTGAAAGGGATCCTTTGTTTTCACTAGTAAAAGTATCTATCAATGAAAAAGGGTTGGTCCGATCAACCTCAAATTTTATTTCGAGAATGGTTACCTCTGGAGTTTTGAGTTTAACTTCAAGTTAACTTGTTGATGCTTCTAAAGAATGAACTTGTTTAATACTTTCTTTAGGGGTTAGTTGTTCAACGGGAACTTTGACATTAACATGTGTAACTCTAGGTTGATAGACCTTACCTGTTGATGCAACAATTTGCCTGAGATATCCTTTTGGTTTCAACAATTTTTCGGGATCCGACACTAGTGTAGTCTGCTTTTCGTCTGGGTTTTTCTTGGTATTCTTGCAATCGAATGCCAGTTTTGTCTAAGGTGGAGTCATCGGGTGAAAGATAAAGTAAGCCTTACTCATGTATTCAATCTTTGTTCACCATCGAAGACCAAAATTTAGCTTGTCCTTTTCCCAAGGAAAATGATTTTGTTTCTTCGTCCCCGACAACGACACCAAAAATATGTTGTTCCTGAGATTCATTCTAAGGCTCAAAGAATAATGTCAGACATCATAGGTTTTGAAAGAAATGTTTTAATGAGTTCTTTTTATACCTTCAGTTTTCTGCGAAATAATGTTTAAATGAAATTAATAATAAGACAGTATAGAGGTTGTATCTCGTTATCTAAGTCAAAATTATAATATCAAATAATGTAGAAGGAATTACAAAACTGTTAAACAAAGTCAAGTATCAATTACAGATAAGTCTCACCTTGTTTGCAGTAGAAGAAAAGTAGAGAATGCACCCTTGAACAAGATATAAAATGCAGTAATTCACGCAGATCACAGGTCTTGTTTTACTCATAGTAATAACAGAGGAAAAATTGTTTAATGAATGAACTGCTGGTATAATATGATCAAAGTAGATGTAATACTGAATTGCAACCAATCACTCTTCAAGAATTACAAAAATAAATTCAGAGAAATGGAAACATAGAGGGAACACATAACTCAAATTGAACAAACTTAGAATCTATGTCTACACTTGTATTAATACTCAAAAAAGAGAGTTTCACTATTACATTCGGTAAGAAGCAGCCTGAAATATATCATAAATCTATGTATGTATACAGAATCTGTCACAATTGAAAACCGTTGGACTTCTTACAACATTTAACTAAAAACAAAATACATCTGAATAAAACAACAATGTGTAAATATTGATGAGTTTCGTTGGCACTTTCCTCTGTCTCTTTGTCTGCTAGTAGAAGCGCTCATTTTCCTTAGACCTTTAGGCTGGGTACACATGTCATTAAGGCCACCTCAATCATTCAACTTACTGTCTTGGTCGTTTGATCTCGTTTCCATTTGTCCCTTCAGGAGTGTTCAGCGGGGGAATGAATTATAGTCGAGGTCATGGGGGGAGGATAATCAAATGAATAGCACAATGTTGGCTCATCAAGGGATGGATAATGGTCACAGAGAAAAGTAACTATCCATGGAAAGAATGATGGGGGAACAAGTGTCAGATGATGAGGTGGGATGAGTGGAAGTTAGAATGGAGGTGGTAGGGATAGACAAGGTAGGTGACTGTTGGAAGGTGAAAGGTAGAGAAGGTGGAAGGGATGTACACTGTGCATGTTTCCTCATTTTCTCCCAGCTACACTTGATTTTCCCAATTCAATGCATTGCGTGCATCTTTCCATCAATGCTATCATGAACCTTGAAGGATCAATCCTCTCATTTACTTCGAAGGAAAACAATTTCTTTTGTATTTGGGGCACCTTTTCCTAAATCTTGTTTACTTCTTGGACTGTGGCCTGGAACCGCAAACTTGGGTCAACCAACCATTCCTTGATTTTTAGAAGATAGATTTGGCTCATTTCTCAGATGGTTGCCTGAATAGCTTCCTTGTTCTTTATGGAGCTTTGTTGGTTCATTTCTATCTCAATTTGCCCCATGGCCTCTGAGATATTATTCCCCTCAAACTTAATCAATTTTTTGTTTAATGATGACAATGCCTCTAAAAAATCCTCTTTCACCTCTTTGGCAAGTTTCTTGCCTTCTCCCAGATTTGTTTCCTAGGCCGTTAGGGCCATTTCACCCCTTACTTGTTCAAAATAGCAGAGAAGAGGAAAATCAGGGGCATTAGCTTTCTACATCAATATGAGAACTTCTTGAAACTTAGACCGGGCTGAGCAAACCTCTTTTTCCTTGACATAGATATCTTCTAGGGAAAGGTCCACTACCTGGTAGAATTTCTGGATGGCATCTACTTTCAAATAAATTTATTGTTGGGCAACTTCCAGCTTCTCATTGATTTCCGATGCTTGAGTTTTGAAGGTCGAAATGTCTATCGTTGTGCCCTCTGTTAGAGTCAATCTGGCCTGCAACTTCTCTATCAACTAGTCACGCTAAGTGACCGGATCTTGGTTGGTCTATGAACTCTGGTGGAGCAGCTCAAGGTTATCCTGTAACTGTTTTATTTGCTGCCGATCACTAGCCTTGATTTGGTCGAAATCCTAGTTCATTATGTTTCTGACAGTATGCTCTGTAGTATATATCTGATTTTGCAAGTGTTCTACCAAGAGGCACTTCTATCGCAGTTGTTCGGTCAAATTGTCTGATGACCATTGATTGGCAGTGGCAAAAGTGCCTAATGAACCTGCAACTTATTTTGCAAACTCTGGACCATCATGGCCATTCCCGTCATACACCAGTCTTTGCCTTTTAATGATGACTCCATCCTTTTGATGAGATTCTCTTTTCACGATATCCTTTCATTTCTTGTTGAAAAAGAAATCTAAGGGAGGCATCTCTTCAGGTGATATAGAAGTAAGGTCACCTACGAATGTGAGCCCGGAATTAGGATTTCCGAAACTAGTTTGTAGAGGGGTTAATGATGTAATGGGAGAGACAATTTTGGTGGAATGTGTTAATGTTTTATGCTGATATTATAGTTCTTTTCATTTCATAAGATAAGAGCATAATATAAACAAGATCACTGAGAAATACACATCCACAATAGACACAACATTTATCCTAGGAAACCCGCTAGGGGAAGAAAACCCAGCAAAACTTCCTTATCATAAATAGCTTATCAAGAGTTCAAGAGATAACTCAACCAATACAGAAAATCCTCCTCTAAGAGATGCGCCACCCTTCTTCTTCTTTCACACACTTGAAATGTCACCTTG
>ML808317.1:45959-101258 GCA_009831015.1 Picea engelmannii | reverse complement strand
CCCAAAATAAGCAACAATTTCAAGACAACAAACTTCGGGTGTGAATTCTGAGGTAATGTAAGTGAAACTCGAAAATCTAGGACATGAGTTTTGAGCAGAAGGGTCCAAATTAGCATTGGATGAGGGAATTTTCCAAATTTTGAGATGGTTTTGGAGATAAGATGGATTTTCTAATCTAGGTTAACCTAGATTTTCTCTTGTAGCTGAATTTCCAATTTGTAATGAAGAATTTTTGGGGGGGGGATTCAATTTCATCTTTCCATCTTGATTTTATGTATAAATAAATCTCCATAAGGCAGGAGGAGGGAAGTAGGTTATTCATGGAGATTATCGGGGATTAGATACTTGAATTGGCATTCTCTATATTAAATTACATTGCTAAGATCATTTAATAGAATGTTGGTGTTTTGAGATTGGTTCGTGATTCAATTCGCCTTCATCTTGTCATTAGTTCAGCAACGGGACACCGATTGGGAGGGCCCACCAATCTGGCCATTGACGATCTATGTAATTAATGTAGGATTGTAAGTATGTTTCATGATTTTTTGTTTTGTTTTGCTTAGCTTTGTTTTCATTTTTTTTTGTAGTGAATTTCATGGATGTTTATAATTTAATTGTGTCCATTGTAACAACTTGTTAATAGCTCTCTTTTGAGTGGAAATTGCACCATCATTACAGCCTTGTAATCACTCTTATTTTGTTCTCTGAATGTGCCAAAATCATAGCTCTGTCTTTATGTAATTTTTCATTGGTTTATGAACTCGTCATGTAAATAACATTCAAATTTCATTGAGTAATAACGAAGCATAATTTGGATAGTTGCATTGCAATTTCGATTGATAACCATATAATATTCTCTTCATAATTGCAAATAACTTTAGTGACTTTATTAATACAGGGTTGTATCATTCAATGTTCCAGACTTAAGAGTGCTTGAGTTTAATATAAATTGTGTATACAAGTGTGTGTGTGAAGATTGATCATTGTCTTTGTTATTTCCTTTCCCTCCATTCTTGTATTCTAGTAATTAGATTGCTTTAATTATAGGTATCTAAGTCTCATTAGAGTTTAAACGATAAAAATGAGTATATTTCTTTGTGATGAACCCTATATTAATTTCAGTGCAAGATTCATAACATGAGATTGTAAAACTCTTTATTGTTAACTCAACGAGTATTTTTGTTGCAATTTTCAAAGCGTGAATAGATTAATCTCCAAAAGTCTTTTATATGCCTAGTTTGATTTTACAATCTCGAGAATAGTTTCACTTTAAGGTTGGAATTTTATTTCCCCTTAGAATTGTTGACATGAACGTTGAGGACATCCTTGAGTGAAAGATTGTGGATTGTGCCAACAATGCACTTTCTTATTGTGTTTCCCAATGAACACGTTCCTTGTAATTTGTTAGGAGTATAATTTCTTGTTCTTTTCCATAGATTAGATAGTTTCATGTTCTAGTCCATGCACATACAGTGTTGGCACCTCTAATCTTATGCCCCTGGAATGGTGATTTAATGATCAACAATTAAGTTAATTAATTTGCTCGACAAATATCATGATCATGCTATTCATTTGCAACCCGGATGTGTACCACCTAACATTAGGCCTTACATGTATCCATATGCACAGAAGAGTAAGATTGAGCGTATGATCCAAGAAATGTTAGAGGATGACATCATAGCCAAAGTTCTTTCACTTCACTAGTAGTGATGGTTACAAAGAAGGATGGTTCATGGCATATGTGTCCATATTATAGACAACTCAACAAAATGACCATCAAAGATAAGTGTTGTATTCCGATCATTAATGAATTATTAGATGAATTGCATGGAGGAAAAATCTTTAATAAGTTGGATCTTCATTCGGAATATCATCAGTTAAGAATGAGGCAGGAAGACATTCTCAAAACAGTCTTTAGAACACATGAAGGTCATTATGATTTTTTGGTTATGTTATTTGGACTTACTAATGCACCTTCAACATTTCAAAGCTTGATGAATTATATTTTCAACCTCTTGCTTATAAAATTTGTGTTGGTATTTTTCATGAGATACTAATCTACAACAAATCGTGGGAAGAGCATGCACAACATGTTGACAAAGTATTACAACTTTTGGAAGAGAAACAACTTTATGCGAAACCTTCCAAGTGTCCTTTGGGGTTCAAGAAGTGGAATAGTTGGGCGATATTGTATCTCATGAGGGTGTAAGAGTGGACCCTAACAAAATTAAAACTATGAGGGAATGAAAAAATCCCAAAACCTTAAAGAAACTTAGAGGATTATTGGGATTGAAAATCTATTATTGCAAGTTTGTCAAGAACTATGTTCAAATAGTGACACCTCTAACAACATTATTAAAGAAGGAAGCATTTTCTTGGACTTAAGAAGCAACCAAAGCTTTTGAAAAACTTAAGGAGGCTATGTGTACAACTCTTGTCCTAGCTACACCTGACTTCACTAAAACATTTATTGTGCAGTGTGATGCCTCAGGCCATGGCATTTGTATAGTTTTAATGCAAGAAAGAAGGCCTCGTGCCTTTGAAATCAACCAATTTAAAGGAAAAAACTTACTCAAACCAATTTATGAAAAATGAATGTTGGCCATACTACATACAATTAAGAAATGGTTCCCTTACCTGATAGGAAGACACTTCAAAGTAAAAATAGATCATGATAGTTTCAATTACTTCTTGGAGCAACAATTATATTCAAAAGAAAAACAAAAATGGGTTACAAATATTATAGGTTATGACTTTGAAATTATCTAAAAGGAAGGAAAACACAATATTGTCGGGGATGCACTTTCAAGGAAAGAAGAATAAACAAAGGATTCACTTTGTGCTATTGGGTGGAAGAAGCAATGATAGAATGGAAGCAAGATCAAGAAGTATGTAAGATCATTCAACAACTACAAGAGGAACCCATTGCATTAGATAAATTTGTATGGAATAATGTTTTTCTATGGTGTCATGTTCACCTATATTTATGTAAGAATTATCAACTCAAATAGAAGGTCCTTCTGGAATTGCACACTTCTTCTATAGGAGGACATTTAGGGTTATTGAAAACTTACCACAAGATCAAGAATGATCTTTTTTGGAAGTTCATAAAATTGATGTTCAAAAGTTTGCATTTGAATGTGTGGTTTGTTAGGGACCTAACCTCCCTAACCCCTCACATAGGTAGAATAATATATTTTCCATGTAATAAAGGCCAACATTAGTTGATAAGGCCTCTTTAATAAATGTGAACAAGTCAATGTAAGAAGACATAATAGAAGCTTTCGTTTCTAGAAAGATCTTCCCGTAAAATGTTCTTTAGAAGATAGAATTAGTATAAATAAAAGTAGGAGCACGAGAAAGCCTTGTTTTGAGAATTATTGTAATATAGTGTTGCTCTACTGGAGGTTGTCCCGTCAAAGGGGTAAGTGAACATTGCTTTCTATCAATAAAGGTATCATTTTTTGTGTTGTGGTTTTCTACATTTTGTTGTTCCGATGGTATTTTCTGCAGTATTTATGTTTATGCTTATTATAATAGATCTAGTACCTAACAAGTGGTATCAGAGCACTTTCCTCTACAAAAACTGTGGATTTTTTTTTCCAAGGTAAAGACGTGTACTGCCGACGTCTTTAAATCATAGAGATCTATCGCTCAGCAGGTAAAACTATGGTAGGGAAGGGTACACATAGAAAACACAGACGATTTCACAGGATTACTTAGAAACAAATGTTTCACCTTGTTGGAAACCTCTATAACCCTTGTCAGTACCCATCGAGTAGTACTACATCAAACATAATTTGTACGCGACCATCACTCCCATGTACCATCAGGTATATGGGACTCCCCTGGGTCTTCTAGATTAGTTGATCGGTCGCCTGACTGCTATAGTGACACCGAGAACAACACTTAGGAAGATACTTTATAGTACCTCGGTAATTGGGTAGTACAACTAAGGGTATGATCGAGCCTTCTTAGTTGGTGCCCTAAGATATTGGATCAAGTACTATTGTTCGACCCCACATGTATATCAGAGAGTTATAACACAGGGAAAACCCTTGTTTGTAGGACCCCTGAAAACCCTAACCCTTGGGAAAGAAACATATCAGAAAAGGAACAAACAAGATCTATTATCGTGCAACCCTACCTCATGGATTCTAGTTGCGAAATTCCTACTGAACTTTTCATGTTAATGATTTGGGCACTTCGTCACTGCAGTATTCTTCAGGCCAGTGTATAACTTTGCAAGAGTAAGAAAAAAGGAGTATATTGGTCCCGCCGACACCTTTATTCAGGACCTATCCCATTGGATTCCTCTCTTCACCCTAATCGTCGTGCTACCTATCATTTTTAAGCCTTTTTTCATGTGGACCTAACCATCTTCTTGACACCCTTATTTGGGACCTATCTCATTGGATTCCCCTCTTCACCATGATCATTGTGGTATCTGTCACTTATCAATTTTCTTTTATGTCGACCCACCTTCCCTTCATGACACCCTTATTTGGCACATATACCATTAACTTCCTCTCTTTGCATTGATCATCGTGTTCCTATTCATCAATAACCCCTTTTCTATGCGGAGCTACCCATCCCTTTCCCTCCCTAATGGCCCACACCCACAACCAAGAATTGAATATTGGCATCAATGCCTTGGACAAAGTTCACGAGCAAACCAGAAAATATATCTCTAACCTTACTTCCAAAATTGCTAGCACAAATTCTAGGCTCTCCCCAATAGAATCACTTCCCACAAGAGTGAACCACTTGACCGCCATGTGTCAGCAATACTAAGAAGTAGTGAACAAATTGACTGCATTGTTTAAGCAATCCCAATATCCTTTCTCTTCTAGCCCACCTTATAACCCATAAGGCATCGAATCTTCCCAATCCAAGTCCTTTCATTCCAACCACTTTCAACATGACATTCGTCTTCTTGGAGTGGAGGTGAACAAGTTTGATGGCTCAGATCCCATGGGGTGATCACTAAAATGGGACACTATTTCTCTTTGCACAACATTATTGATGAGTTGGCCAAACTTCGTTATGGTGTTCTCTATCTATATCTCGAACGTCGACGATGGTATCAATGGAGAAAAAAAGCATGCTAAGTGTATGTGTCTTGGACACACTTTGTTGCAGAGATTTACGAATGCTCTGACATCAACATCAACCATTTAGTCCATTTGACTAAGTTCAAACAATCTGGCACTGTGGAAGACTGTATAGCTACCTTTGATCACTTGGATTTCCACGTGTAGGGTATGTCAGATGCCTTTTTTGAGAATGCTTTATCAATGGCCTAAAGGATGAAATATGTGCCCACGTCCTAAAGGCTCGCTCATAGACTTAGGTGGAAGCTACTAAAAGAGACAAGGAAGCACACAAATTCTCTCCTCCCAAACCAAAAAGCCCTCCTTGATTCCTCACCCTAAACCCCCCAATCCTACCCCTCCTTCCACTCCACTAAAGATCCATAAATTGACCTATGTAGAAATGGTTGAACTCCAACACAAGGGCCTTTTCTATAGTTGTGATGACAAATATTTTTCGAGGGACAAGTGTAAGGAACAAAATCTTTTTATGGCCATCTCTGAGGATGTTTCTAACAAAGAGGCAAAGCTTTCCCCTGTGGAAAAGCTACCCGAGCCAACTGATCTTACTCTACCCTTTGATCCACCAAAAGTCAAACATGTCATTTCACTTAATTCCCTCATTGGTTTCTCTGCTTCCCCAAACCCTCAAGTTAATTGGCTACATTAAGCATCGAAAGGTCATCATCCTAATTGACAGTGGCATCACCCATAATTTTATTCATCGTCACATTGCTAAAGAAACTAATTGTTATATGCGTGTAGTCGACAATTTTCAAATTTTGGTTCCCAATGGGGGTTCCATGAAATGTGGCAGACATTGTGAAAGTGTCCATATCCAAGTTGGTCAGTACAACCTGAAATCTCATATTTTTGTTATCGACATGGGTGGTTGTGACATTGTGCTTGGTGTAGAATGGTCACACACTCTCAGCCCCATCCTCATGGATTTTAAGGAATTAACCATGTAATTCCAACATGAGGGACAACAATATAAGTTCCAAGGCATCACAATAGGATCCCTTGAGATTATCAGTTCCCATCGAATGGAAATGCTCCTCAAAAAAGGTAATTCAGAAATTATTGCCCAACTCCATTCCATTCAAGCAGTTGAGACACCCTATGTACATCCCGACCTCTAATCTACCGTATCCAAACACCAAGTTGTTTTTTCCATTCCACGTGGACTTCACCCTTCCCGTGGTGCTCATGATCATTCCATTCCTCTAGTCCCAGGCAATCTTCCTCCCAATGTTTTCCCTTATCGTCATCCCTTTGCCCAAAATAATGAAATTGAGAAAATTGTTCGAGAATTGCTTGATGTTGGTGTTTTTCGTCCTAGTGCTAGCGCTTATTCTTCTCTTGTGGTAATGGTACTCAAGAAAGAAGGCACTTGGCGCATGTGTCCAGAATTGTGTGCCCTCGATAAACTCACAATCAAAGACAAATTTCCCATTCATGTCATTGTTGATCTATTGGATGAATTGAGTGGTGCTCGGTACTTTACTAAACTTTATCTTCGTTCTGGCTACCACTAGATACGTACGAAAGAGGAAGACATTCATAATATTGCATTTAGAACTCATAAGGTTCACTATGAGTTCTTGATAATTCCCTTCAACATGTGTAATTCTCCCTCCACTTTCCAAAGTCTCCTGAATCATGTCTTTTGTCCTTTTCTCCGTCAGTTTGTCTTAGTTTTCTTTGATTAAATTCTCATCTATAGTAAAACTTGGAAAATACATCTCGACCATGTGGATCAAGTTTTCCATCTACTCTCTCAGCACCAACTTTTCCTCAAATAATCTAAATCTGCCTTTGGAACCTTAGAAGTGGAGTACCTGGGTCATATTGTCGACAAGGATGGTGTATTGGTGGATCCTAAGAAAATTGAAGCTATGCAAGATTAGCCTCGCCCTGAAACTCTTAAGAGCTTGCATGGTTTTTTGGGTTTAAGAGGCTATTATCGCAAGTTTGTTCATAATTATGGAAATATTGCAACACTTATAATTCCTCCCCTTAAAAAGAATGCTTTCACTTGGAATTTAGCAGCTGATCAATCCTTCCATGCCTTGAAAGAGGCTATGTGCATAACTCCTATCTTGGCACTTCCCGACTTCACAAATACTTTTGTCTTGGAATGTGATGCTTCAGGGAAAGGAATTGGGGCAATTCTCATGCAAGATGGTAGGAATTTGGCCTTCACTAGCAAACAACTTTAAGAGAGACATTTGGGCCAATCAATCTATGAAAAGGAAATGTTGGTTATTCTGCATGTTGTGGATCTCTTACATCCTTATCTATTGGGGAAACACTTCCAAATTAAAATTGATCATCAGAGCCTTGAGTATTTTCTGGAACAACGAATTTCATCCCCGGAGCAACAAAAATGGGTGACCAAGCTATTTGGATATGATTATGAGATCATTTACAAGCAGGGCAAAGAAAATGTGGTTGTTGGCTTTCTTTCTAGGAAGTAGGAAGAAGAGGGGTCCCTCTTTTCCCTCTCCTTCATTGTACCATATTGGATCCAATTTGTTCGCCAGGAATGGCTGTGAGACCCCAAACTTTCTTGCCTAATCCAACAATTCCAACACCATTCTCCAACTTTTCCAGGGTACTCTTGGCAAATTGAAAAGCTTCACTACAAAGACCATATGTATTTAAGCAAACAGTCACAACTTAAATCTGTGGTGCTTTCTGAGTTGCATGCTTCATCCACAGCTGGGCATTTAGGGGTTTCCAAAACCTATGAACGGGTCAAACATTCTTTTTTCTGGGATGGTATGAAATAGGAAACCTGCACCTTTGTGGCTGAATGCGATGTATGTCAATGCAACAAGGGAGAAACAATCAAATCTCTAGGCACACTCCAACTTCTTCCGATTCACCCTAATATTTGGTGGGATATTTCTATGGATTTCATTGTTGGATTAGCTAACTCGGGCAATAAATTAGTCATCACAGTGGTAGTCGATCGCCTTTCCAAATATTCTAATTTATGTTCTCTTCAACACCCATTCACCGCATCCATAGTGGCTCAAATTTTCATGGATAATATCTTCAAACTTTATGGCATGCCTCATTCTATTCTCTTTGACCAAGATCCAACTTTCACCTGCAATTTTTGGAAAGAATTGTTCAGGCTCCAGGGAACCCAATTGCATCTTAGCATCGTCTATCATCCCCAGACCAATGGCCAAAATGAAGTTGTCAATAAGTGTTTGGAAACATATTTGCAATGTTTTTCATCCGACAGAAAAAATCAGTGGGCTTAGTGATTACCCCTAGCTGAATGGTGGTACAACACATCTTACCATATAGCTACTCGCATGACTCCTTTTGAAGCAGTCTACAGAGAAAAGACATTGTTGGTTCTGTCATACATGCCAGGTGTCTCAAAGGTTCTGGACGTTGACAAAAATCGAGAGGCCATTCTTCATACCCTCAACGAAAATTTGGTCATTGCTTAGAATCACATGAAGCATCAAGCAGATCATGGTTGTTTTGAACGTCGATTTGTTGAAGGGGACCAAGTGTTTCTTCGCCTGCAACCTTATAAGTAGACTTCACTCAAAGATTAACATTGTCAGAAACATGCTCCCAAATTTTATGGTCCTTATAAAACTCTCAAACAAGTGGGGCCCGTGGCCTACTAGTTAGCTCTACTCAATCATTCTAAGCTCCATCATGTTTTTCATGTCTCATGTTTAAAGAAAGTGATTGGAACTAAGTGCCAAACTCAAACCAATCTCCCTAAGTTGTATGAAGAAGGTTGGTTGCATCCATAAGCAGTCTTGAACCAATGCATGTGCCATCTTCGTCAATGCACCATCAAGGAAGTGTTAGTTCAGTGGAAAGATACAACTCCAGAAAATGCCACCTGAGAATCGGCCACCATTAAGGTTGTTTTTCAAGAGGGGGGGGGGCACATGTTAGGGACCTAACCTCCCTAGCCCCTCACGTAGGTAGAATAATATATTTTCCATGCAATAAACGACATCATTATTTAATAAGGCCTATTTAATAAATGTGAACAAGTCAATGCAAGAAGACCTAATAGAAGCTTTCGCTTCTAGAAATATCTTCCTCAAGAATGTTCTTTAGAAGATATAATTAGAATAAATAAGAGTAGGAGGCATGAGAAAGCCTTCTCTTGAGAATCATTGTAATAGATCATTTCTCTGTTGGAGGTTTCCCCTTCGAAGAGGCAAGCGAACATTTCTTTATATGAATAAAGATACCATTTTTTGTGTTGTGGTTCTTTAAATTGTGTTGTTTCACTAGTATTTTCTGTAGTATTTTCGTTTTCTGCTTATTATAATAGATCTGGTACCTAACATGGTCTGCCAATAGAATAAGGGAGAGACAATCAAGACTCCAGGTCTCCTACAACCATTAGCTATACCAAGCCAACACCAGGAATAATTTTCAATGGATTTTATTACAAGTTTACCCAAATCCGAAGGAAAGAGTGTCAAATATACTTTCAAGCCAATGTTTGATTTCAATTTTGAAAGCAAGCCTTAAATGTCAACGAGTGTTGTTGTGGAGGTAGTTGTAACAACTTGCTTAAAGTTCTCGATCTACATTGGGTAGTAACTCTTTATCAAGCTCTTATTCAACTCCAATAGATTCCACACAAGGACTTAACTAAACTTTTGTACTTTTCTTCTTAGTGTGCCTTACCACAATATGTCCCAAGCTCTATATTCTTAATCCCTTTATTTGTATTCTATTATATGATTTTGGAGTACATGCTCTTCTATTTTTGGTAGTTAGACTTTGTTTTTTTCAACCACATTCGCTTCATTAGGCATGGGGATTACTCAATTTAGTTCCAACACCCTCTTGTTTTAGCTCAAGGGAAACTCTTGGTTTAACTGTCATGGTTCCTTGCTCCTTTGACTTTGATAGCAACCCTCCTTTCATATTTAGTAGTAATACACCTTTTGTTTGAACAATGTTATTTCACTTAAATCTAGTAGTACCCCTTTGTTTAGTTTGGGTACAAATTCTCAAGTTGGTTTAGGAAGTTTATCATATGGTGGAAGTAATCAAACATGTGGTTTGGCAATATTGGTGGAAGCCAACACCTGAGTTCACAATGCTCTGAAATTTGTGAGTGCTTTTTAAATATTATCTTTCAAAGCTATTAAGAGTGGTGATGGAGAAGAGGTTTTCTTGAATCACCAAGTGTTATTGCAATCTAGTTTGGAAATGACACTGTGAACCATTGCTCGACTATTAATCCATCAATTGGCTTAGATGTCTACAAAAATTTCTTTAGAGGCTATACACCAAAAAATGTTGCCAAAGAAGCTTATAATCAACTATTACATTTGGTGGAAAGGGGTATCCCAATGCGCATGTGAGCTTGGTACATCAAAATAATGAAGAAGCCTAACAAATTGATTATTTGGTCACATTTTAGCTCCTAGCCCTCAAAGGCATGGATGTCAAGTTAACCAGAAGATAATCAAAGGTCTTACTTCATTAAGTTGACCAAATGTTGGTTAAGACCAACTCGATATTAACTAACTCCTAAGTTTCTAAATATCCTAACCCACTTAATCGAAAAATCCTCAAAGCAACTAGAGTACACATCAAAATTATTCTTGCATATCAAATGGATTGTGAGAAGTAATATCTTTGCACGAAGGTTCTTTAGCGAACACAAACAAAATAAAACTTTTATTTAAACTCTTGATATCTAGACAATGGTAGTCGTGGCTCATCCACCTCCTTATATAAGCCTAAATCATGGCCTACAATAAAATGTGACCAACAAAATACAAAATCATTTTCACTATATAAAAATAAATTTACAATTTTCTTTAAATGTGTCATTAATCACTTATTAGTCCTTGCCGAAGGTGTAGAGGGACTATAGCGATTGATAATTCATTGACTTCATAATAATATGTCCTTTGACTATAAATTTTCGCATCATCTGTATTGTTCAAACTATAGAAGTAAAAACATTATTTTTTATATAATAATAAAAAACCCTTATATGTAATCGTCTCATTGGAGAATAGATTCGAAGTCTTATTGCCAGCTTCGCTATTCCCAATGTTGTAAATGTTTAGATATCCAAAGTTTTGAGCATGGATGCTCTTTTTTAATTTTTTAATTTTTATTGAAATGTTTACATACCTAAAGTTCTGAGCATCGACGCTCTTTTTTTATGTTTTTATTATTTCTATTTGTATTGAAATGTTTACATACCGAAAGTTTTGAACATTGCACTCTTTTTGAGGTACTTGAATAGGCCTGACAGCTTAACTGTTTACATAGCGCGAGTCCCTTAAACAAATCTGAAAACTTAAATGTTTGCATAGCGTGAGGCCCTTAAACAACCCTCACAGCCTTAAATGTTTACTTAAATAGGCTTCTCACAATACATTTTTCCTCGAATTTTTCCATACAATGTTGTAGTGAATTTGGACAAAATTGTTGTCCATCGCCAGTCGCATAGCCATCATATGTTTCACACTTCTTCTATGCTTGGAATGAAATTTAGTCATCATTGAAGATACATATATTGTTTTCTAGTTCATCCACTGCTTCTTGTTCGTTGGTTCGTTGGTTGTTGCTTGTTGTTGTTTAGTTCAACTTTTCAAGGTTGAGGTCCTGAACCTGCAGTTGGACCTGTTGGTGCTTGTTGCTTGCTTTTGTTTTCTTCAACTTTGCAAGGTTGGGGTCCTGCACCCACAGTTGGAGCTGTTTTTTTACTTTGTGGGGTCAAGCCATGCACCCACAATTCGACCTGTGCTTCTATCGTTCATCGTTGCTGAGTAAGTTTTGATACCATAATTTCATTCATATCCGTTCTTTGTTGTTTATTGTTTGTAGTTTGCAAGTAAGAATGTTCAAGTATTTCCACTCGCATGGTCATCATATGTTTTAGATTTATTCTATGCTTGGAGTGAAATTTGGTCATCATTGAAGATACATATATTGTTTACTGGTTTAGTGGTTGTTGCTTGTTCGTTGGTTCGTTGATTCATTGGTTGTTGCTTATTGTTGTTTGGTTCAAGTTTGCAAGTTTGAGGTCCTACAACTGTAGTTGGGCATGTTGGTGCTTGATCATTGGTTTGTTTCTTGCTGCTTGCTTTTGTTTGCTTCAACTTTGCAAGGTTGGTGTCCTGCACCGGCAATTGGAGTTGTTTTTTTCACTTTGCAGTGTTCAAGTTCTGCACCTGCAAGTGGACCTGCAGTTATGTCTTTCATCATTAACGAGTAAGTTTCAATAGCATGCTTTCATTTGTATTCGTTGTTTAATATTTGTTCTTTTAATTTTGCAAGTAAGAATGTTTAAGTATTTATTCATCGTTCTTGTCCTGTAGAATTTCCATAGAGGTTGGCATATCTTTTGCTCCTGCTCTTAAATTTTCATCTGATTTTTTCCCGAGACTCTGCACCATGTCCATGCAAATGTCGTGTGCACAACTCTGACTGTCATTTTTTCTAGCATTGCAAATTCCTATCCTTTGTCGTGTGTGATGAAGTGGAAATCTAGTGCCTATCTCATACCTGCCTATCCTGTACGAGAATCAAACCTGTGTCTTTCGCATGAAAAATACGATGTCAATCTTGTTGCCTCTGTAAGATGTTCTTGTAGAAGAAAACTGCATGTAGGTGTAGAAGGGTTAGGTATGGTACAATGGTGCTTAAGCTGCAACAAAATTGCACAAAATTGGCATATCTTTCCATCCTGCTCTTAAATTTTGCTCCATTTTTTTCTTCTAACTCTGAACCATACCTACATGCCTTTGCAAAATGTTCTTGTAGAAGGAAAAGATGTTGAGATGGTGCTAGCAAGAGTAGTATTTTGTGGATTGCAAATTTCAATATTCACTCTCTATGCCACTTCATGTGCAACATTGTTAACATAATGAATGTGTTCTCAAATGCATTACACCATTTACATCTGGACGAAACCATTATCATTCTAGGATACTTCAGTGTTGACATGTTACAAAATAGTGCCATAACAAATAATTGGAAAACTACATGCACAATTACAATGTCCACTTTCTTTTGGTTAAGATAAAACATGTGCAAAACACACTTATTAACTATATATGGTGAAATGTGCCCATCTCACAATACAACCTCTTTATCTTATACACAGACTGGTCTGACCACGATACAATTTGTCCTATACTTGAATTATGGAATATACATCAAAGATATTACAAAATTATCTTTCCATGTCTCAAAGCATATTTGGATACTTTGTTGCACAAAACCAAATCATTCAGCTATGACCATCCAATTTCTTAATATTTTCTGGCTTGTAATATATTTTGGACAGGAAAAATTCTATATAATTACAACCATGGATCAAGAAAAGAAAAGATTCATGTTTCTAACTCTCTTTTAATATATTCCTTTGATTTCCATTTACTATATGTACATATTACTTGTTCTCCCTTGCATACCAGCTTACATTCATGTTCATTGTATTTTGTGCGTTCCCACATTGAAACAAATTGAATAACTCGAGAAGATGAAGGACTCTTTACCACAAATGTAGAAGAGGAGATACAAAGGTGCATGCTTCTACTCTTATTTCATATTCCATTGTTTTGTATTTCATTTATTATTTGTATATTTATTCTACTGCTTTGCACCTAATTTATTGTATGTAGATACTATGTATCTTCCTACAGAATAACTTATCTTTGTGTCAATTGTATTCTTTGTGCTGCTACATTGAAATAAATAGAATTGTATTTATTTTTTTACATGTCTTCCTACATACCAACATACCTTCATGTCCATTGTATTTTATGCATTGCTACATTGAAGCAAACATAATAACTGGAGAAGACGAGGGACTCTTTACCACAAATGTAGAAGAGGATATACAAAGGTGCATGCTTCTACTCTTATTTCATATTCCATTGTTTAGTATTTCATTTATTGTCTGTATATTTGTTCTACTGCTTTGCACCTAATTTATTGTATGTAGATACTACGTATCTTCCTACATAATAATTTATCTGCATGTCAATTGTATTATTTGTGTTGCTACATTGAAATAAATATAACTGTATTTATTTTTTTACATGTCTTTCTACATACTAATTTACCTTCATGTCCACTCTATTTTATGCATTTCTACATTGAAAGAAACACATTAGTTGGACAAGAGAATGAAATCTTATATGCCACAACAAAGGAGGCTGAAGTACAATCTTTGAAAAGGTATACCAACTGTGATAGTAAATCAAACACATAAAATGAGTAGGTGGATATAATATTGGACTAGAAAACGATGATTTAGCAACAATTGGCCTTTGTTGAGACTTCCCGCTTCTGAACATTTCCCTCCCCGTTTATATTTTCCCACTCTCTATTATCCCTTTTTTTCCCTCTTCTGTACTTAACCGAATTCCCCTTTGTTTTTCCCCTCTACTTTCGCTTTCAAGTTGCTTTGCTTAGTCATTTTTCTAAAAATGTCTAGGTGTGTGGGTTGGTGGACTCATGGGTTCACATTTATACTCATGCTTCTATATCACGACTCCGACCGACGGCTTCCTCATTCCATACTTAGCCACTTTTTCAATCGCAGGTTCCCGAGTTGGCGGACTCAAGATTGCGCCTCTAGCTTCATGGGTTCCGCGATATAAAGATTGGCCACCAGACTCCCCCATCATGCCTTGTTCCATGTTACACATTTTTGCAGTAAAAAATTCTGAGGCATGAAATTTAACCGTCGAGTCCTCATGTTTCCTAAGTATCCCTTGACACCCTATTTCATATTCCATCTCCTTTGAACTTGTATGTGACATTCAAAAATATCATGGACAATATACAATGCATATGCCTATTTAGTCCTTCTGATGTTCATGCACACATGCTTGCATTAGAAAAGTTGGACTAGTGACATGAGCATGATCATTCAATCATCTCAAACATCAATAGAACGACAAGACCAAAGGTAAAGATTCATACATTGTGTTCCTAATATGTTTACCAAACAAATATCATGAGCTATTTATTCATCCATGCCATGATAAATATGTTGATGTCATCTGCAACACATACTTTGTAGTTCACAAGAAGTATCGACGAGCGCAAGTGAGACGCCGAACATAGTGCAAGTTCTGCGGACTAAGAGGTCTGGTTACAAAACTCTGGCCTCCATACTTCATCCAAGTTGTGCGTCTACTTGTACATTTATGCCAGGAAAAAAAGAAAACAAAAAAATAATGCAGACTACCATTCACATTACTTTTCATGTTCAAAAATGTCACCAGGTCTAAACTTATAACACCCAATATACTATCAATAGAAGGCTTGAACAGCCACCGAACTAGACAAGTTTTCGTCGGGGACATAATGGTCGTGTATAACACCTACTTGGAAAAGGAAAACAAAACTAGATGCAATGTGTGTGCTGACATGACAGACAATGAAACCATGATAACAATCACACTGACTATCCCTACACAACTTGTCCAGAAACATGCAGAAAAGATCTGGTCGGGTAATGGGATATCCATTACAAATTTTAATATATTGCCCAAAACAGTATATGACCTTGGTGATTATGATCGGATTATATCGCTCAAAAAAATAGTTATTGTGGAAAAAATTCTCGCGATTTGTTCAGAATATCGTTTCGTACCGACACAACAATCAACCAACTTGCACAGAGCAACGACACTTACCCAATCAAAACCATTGGTGTAGTTGTCACACTCGTGACAAAACTTGGCTCGCAACACATTCTCCGTATGAAAGATGGAGAGTCAAACAACGACAAGGCAATGGTATCGTTCTCCATATCTAGTTTTGTCATTTGCTTTCACATGTTCATGTATCTCGGTTATGTTACACAACTATTGCACTCTTCCATGTTTCAATTGCAATTGTTTGACACCTATTCAAATTTGTTTTCCACAATGGAACAACAATTGCATAAAGGGCAATTTCCATTATGCTCTTCAAAAAGATAACAAAGAAAAGAGATGTTAAAGAAAGGATATTTTGCACAACCCAAGCAACATTTGTAACAGAATTGTGAACATACATAGTACATGATCTCAAGAAACTAGCTAGCCTGACAACTGTTGTGCATATACATCTACAATCCATCCACACTTTGCTCATAAAAATTACCTTCACCATTTTTCTGCAGCTTTTTTGTTGTTGTGCAATTGTATATTATATTGTTCAATATATTAACTATTGTGCTCACATGACCAAGTTGAGGGTGTTTTGGTTGCAGCGAATGCGTACTCGAACCCCTTTGAGCCGGTATGTGCCAAATGCAACTCTTATGCTTCTGTCTCTGCTTTCATAAAAGATGGTACAATTGATTGTCTATGATGCAGTAAAAAATGCCCTTACATATATAGACATTGCCTCAACGTTACCATCTGAGTCGTCAACAACACAATCGTACACTGTACAATTAGACAACCTTTGTTACAAGATGTGCTTCCTGGGCTAGGGGAATTGCCATATGAACTATACCTACAGAAAAAGGCAAACAATGTCCACATGTTGCGTGACTTTCAGATCCATTGATATGCATTAAACCAAGATTTGTGGAGGGTTAGATACAGTAAATACCTTCGGGCTTAGTGACCAAAAGTTCTAGTGGTTCAGGGTATATTCTTACTAGTCATCTCCTTCCGCCCATAAGTAAAAAAGGAGATGGTCACTTGTTGCACCAAGAGATATATTTCAAGCCAAAGAATTCTAAGGAAACCCCCCTGCTTAGACAACTCACCTGCCTACATTGATGGCCGACACAGAGGTTGATGTGGTCAATTTCGAGCAAGAAGAAGATGATCTGATGAATGATGATACAACAATGGATGATGGCAATGCAGACGTTGTTCCCACTCCTACGCCTAAATTGAAATCAACCATAACGGGGGGCACTTCCCGGCTCGGCGATGGTGGCCCTAACAAGACCAAAGGAAGGAGTTTCAGAAAAGACACTGACGTTGAACACAATAGCCACTTTGTAGCTCGAGAGTTTGAGTCTCTCGGCTCGGATGGCGGTCCTCGCCCTCATATATGTATCCTTTCCTTTCATTTTTAGGGTTTTGGATTGGGTTTGGAATTGTTCCTAGTGCAACCTTTATCCCCGAAGTCTTTGACTGTAAGGAAATGGTCTCTTGATGCACCCAGAGATATATTTCAAGCCAAAGAATTATTCAATTGTGGGACCACTCTCATGTTCTCTGGATATACAATTAACATCTTAGGGGGTGAGGACCAGAACTCCCAGTGGTGCAAGGCATATTCCTACTACTCATCTCCTTCCACCCAGAACAAAATAATTTGGACCTCTACAATTGCTCGTGTAACCTGTGTGCCTGAAGTCTTTACTTGTAAGGAGGGGGTATCTTGGTGCCCTTCTGCCCAGAACAAAGTAACTTGGACCTCTCAAATTGCTCGTGCAGGTTGTGTCCCTGAAGTATTTGACTGTAAGAAGGTGGTCTCTTGGTGTGTCCTCACTTTCAGTTTCGAGCTCTTCTGCTTACCCTACAATGTTTTTTCTCTTCTTCCTCACGGGATGCTTATGAGAACTATCAATTTTACCGCAAGGAGGGTTCTTATGTCCTTCTGCATTTGAAGAATTCTGGGTCGCTTTCTTACTGGGGTGGGTCGTTGGAGCCATGTTGCGGGATGTCGTACTCTTGGCAGTGGTGGTCGTGTATTTGAAACTCTTCTCACCGGGGCCTTTTCCCTGATATTTGTACAATTCAGTGGTGATTTGCAATGTCTCTAGGTCGCCAGCGTCAGGAGCACGAGTGTTGTTGACCTATTTCAAGCCAAAGAATTATTCGACTGCAGAACCACTCTCATGTTTCTTTGTCACCTCAGGTCTTCTGCAAGATATTAAGATTACGGCAACCAACATTGACCTTCCGAGGAGAAGACTGCAAGGACTTCCTAAAAAAACATGGTAATGAGTTTTGTATGCATGTTCAAGAGTTTGTCGATGGCTCCTGCATGTTGTCGCACTAGAGGAACAACATAGAATTGTATGCATGTTTGTTTTCTTTTTTTGTAACTCTTGTACATGTATTTATGACAAATATGTTCAATGCTTTGGTGCAATGAACTCAAACCAATGTCTATGGATAAATATATACTGCCCTCTATTTTTTTTATAGATTTACTATTCAAAAAATTGCCTTGGAATCTTGGTTGGTGCTTCTTTGTTGAATTTAACACCTCTTCTCATTTGCATGGTTCGATAGTTCTCGTAATTTTTGAATATTGTATTGGCTCAAGTAATTTAATCTAATATGGAGCATTGAAGAATTATATGACAATGCAATGTGTTGATCCCATCAGGCTTCTATGGAAACATAAATGAATTTCAGACAGTTTCAAACCAACATTCAATTTTATTCGTCATGTAGATGGAACATAACAACACTAATTCACGATGCGGGAGTCGGGGCGCCACCCAAGAAGTTTCGTTTTCATCTCAACCTTGTTGAGCAAATATTCTCTTATTAGCCTTTCGCTTCCTTGATTCCTTTACTCCAAAAGGAAACATTTTATTAGTTGTCCATCCACAAGCCTCTATTTGAGCACTTTTACTTTATTAATGAAATTGCCAAATTTCTTCTTCGTGAATATTTAAAAATAATAATAATAATAATAATTGATACATGGTAGTTGAAGTCAAATGGGGATATGAAATCGACCACAATATTAAAATTCAAGTTTGTCATTGTTATTTCTAGATATGCAATTATTAAGCTTTAATGCTAACAACCCATCATGCAAGAAGTTTAATACTTAAAATAATATAATAATAATAATAATAATAATCTATTTTTAAGGTCATGGCCAAGCCAACACACTAAATTCGTGTATGAGACCCCCTTGTTTGTGGGACAAGGGACCCCCCTCCGCCCAACGATTTGACTAGTAAAGTCTACGAAGGTATACATACCTTACCCCCCTCTAGATTTGAACCTGTGACCTCTTAAGAGGAAACACATGTTCTTACAATGTATCAAGAACACAATTACTCTCACAAGTTGCAATAAAAACAAATCTTCAACAAAGTATTTGCTCACACCCTTTTTAATGGTACAAGCACAATAGAAAATGAGTAAGTGGATAAAATATTGGACTAGAAAATGATAGTTTTGCAACAATGGGGCTTGTTTGAGACCAATTCCCACTTATGAAACTTTCCCTCCGATTTTCTATTTTCCCACTCTCTTTTATCCCCTTCTATATTTAACCAAATTCCCCTTTCTTTTTCTCCTCTACTTTCTCTTTCAGGATACTTAGTTGTTTTTCCAAAAATGTCTAGCTGCGCGGGTTAGCGGACTCATGGGTTCACATCTGCACTCATGCTTTTATATCACGATTCTGACCGATCGCTTCCCCATTCCATACCTAGCCACTTTTTCGATCGTGGATTCCTAGGTAGGCAGTCTCTAGATTGCAATTCCATTGTTCCGTGACCTACAAACAACACCCAGACTTCTGCGATATACAAATTGACTTCTCGAATCCCACATCATCCCCTCTTCCATGTTACACATTTTGCACTCAAAAGTTTTGAGACATACAATTTGACCGTCGGGGTCTCGCGTCTCCTAGGGAACCCTTGTCACCCTACTTTGAAGCTCGTCCGACCACTTTTCATACTTGGCCATTTCTTGGAATCTCTTCCGCGGATCGTCGGTTGGTGGGTTCAGGAAATCTCCAATTCCTAATCGTTGTTTCTTGTGCCCGCCACCTTCACACTTCTTTCCAAGTATGCAATAAGTATACAACTTGTCCAAAAATATGTAGAAAACATCTTGCTATGTAATAGGATATCTATTACAGATTTGAATATATTAGCCCTTCTTTTCTTTCTTCTATACTTAACCAAATTCCCATTTCTTTTTCCCCTCTACTTTCTCTTTCTGGTTACTTAGTCATTTTTCGGAAAATTTCTAACTATGTGGCTTGGTGGACTCACGAATTCACATTTGCAATCGTTCTTTTATATTGCAACTCTGATTGACTGCTTCCCCAATCCATACCTAGCCACTTTTTTTATCGTGGATTCCCGGGAAGGCGGCCTCTAGATTGCACTTCCATTGTTCTGTGACCTACAAACAACACCCAGACTTCTGCAATATACAAATTTACTACTGGACTCCCACATCATCTCCTCTTTCGTGTTACACATTTTGCACTCAAAAGTTCTGAGACATACAATTTGACCGTCGAGGCCTCACGTCTCCTGGGGAACTATTGTCACCCCATTTTGAAGCTTGTTCGTTTGCTTTCCATACTTGGCCATTTCTTGGAATCTCTTTCGTGGATCGTCAGGTTGGCGGTTTCACAAAATATCCAATTCCTAATCATTGTTTCATGTGCCCGCTACCTTCTCACTTCTTTCCAAGTATGCAATAATCGAGGTTTAATGCTAACAAATCACCATATAGCAACTGTAAAGATTGTCATTAATGAGTAAAATCCTTGAGGAGATAGTGACACTGACTACCCTACACAACTTGTCCAAAAACATGCAGAAAAGATCCTGCCAGGTAATGGGATATCTATTACAAATTTCAATATATTAGCGAAAACGAGTCTGACCGACCATTTCTCTATTCCATACTTAGCCACTTTTTCGATTGCGGGTTCCTGGACAGGCGGGATCAAGATTGCGCTTCCATTGTTCCGCGTCCTACAAACAACACCCAGAATTCTGCGATATACATGCAGAAAAGGTCTTGCCAGGTAAGGTCTTGCGATAGACATACAATTTGACCGTCGGGTCCTCACCTCTCTCGAGTATCCCTTGTAACTCTATTTTGAAGCCCGTCCGACTGCTTTTTATACTTGGCCATTCCTTACTTGCTCTTCCCTGTCCCCGCCACCTTCGCACTTGTTTATAATAAAAAATTGTTTATAAAATCATTATTATATATATATATATATATTATAAAGGCATACAATTTGACCATCGGGCCCTCACCTCTCCTAAGTACCCCTTATAACCATACTTTGAAGCTTGTCCAACCACTTTTCATACTTATATATATATATATATATATATATATATATATATATATATATACATACAGAGAGAGAGAGAGAGAGAGAGAGAGAGAGAGAGAGAGAGAGAGAGAGAGAGAGTCTTATTTATAATAAAAAAAAATTCTATAAAAACATTATTATACCGTAAAGATTGTCATTAATGAGTAAAAGCCTCGAGCAGACAGTCACACTGACTATCCCTACACACCTTGTCCGGAAACATGCAGAAAATATCCTGCCAGGTAATGGGATATCTATTACAAATTTCAATATATTAGCGAAAATGAGTTTGACCGACCGTTTCCCTATCCTATACTTAGCCACTTTTTCGCTTGCAGGTTCCCAGACAAGGGGGCTCAAGATTGTGCGTCCATTGTTTCGCGACCTGCAAACAACACCCGGAATTCCTCGATATACATGTAAAAAAGATATTGCCAGGTAATGGGATATCTATTACAAATTTCAATTTATTAGTAAAAACGAGTCTGGCCGACTATTTCCCTATTTCGTACTTAGCCACTTTTTTTATTGCAGGTTCCCGGATAGGCGGGCTCAAGATTGCGCTCTCATTGTTCTCCGACCTGCAAACAACACTCGAAATTCCACGATATAGAAACAGATCGTTGGACTGCCCCATAATGCCCTCTTCCATTTTACGCGTTTTGCAGTCAAAATTTCCAACACATACAATTTGACCACCAGGCCCTCACCTCTCATGAGTATCCCTTGTAACCCTATTTTGAAGCTCGTCCAACCATTTTTCATACTTGGCCATTCCTTAGTTGCTCTTCCTCGTTCCCGCCACCTTCGCACTTGTTCATAATAATAAAATGTTTATAAAAACATATATATATATATATATATATATATATATATATATATATATATATATATAATAAAGACGTACAATTTGACCATCGGGCCCTCACCTCTCCTTAGAATCCCTTGTAACCCTACTTTGAAGCTTGTTTGGACGCTTTTCATACTTATATATATATATATATATATAAAGGTTTTATTTCTAAATATGCAATTAATAAGCTTTAATGCTAATAACTCATCATGCAGGAACCGTAAAGATTGTCATTAATGAGCGAAAGGCTCGAGGATATCTCCCATTGATACGCATTAAACCTCTTCATAAATATTTTGAAATAAAAGGATATATGCTATGTGAAGTCCAATGGAACTATCATATCAACCACAGAAAATTAAAATTAAAATTCGTCGTTGTTATGCTTACGGTGAAGTTGACAGTACAATAATTTTACTTGAACATCCCAAACTTCATTTTCCTGTAGCCTTTTGATTCTTCTCTTGTGCAAACACGTCGTGGAAAGTATAAGCATGACTCACTTTATCTATTCCTTGATTGAAGAGTCTATTCACTTGTTTAATGCACTTCATAGTTACTTTTAAGACCATCAATGAGGCTTTCTTAAGACTAATTCCCGCTTTCGAAAATTGCCATCCCCTTTTTTTTCCCTTTGCTTTCCATTTCTGGTTACTTAGTCGTTTTTAGAAAAATGTCTAGGTGTGCGGGTTGGCGGATTCACGTGTTCATATTTCCACTGATGCTTTCATATCATGAGTCTGACCAACTGCTTCCCCGTTCCATATTCATCAACTTTTTGGATCGCGAGTTCCTAGGTAGGCGAGCTAAACATTGCGTTTCCATTGTTTCGCCACCTGCAAACGACACACAAACTTCCCCGATCTACAAATTGACAATCAAATTCCCCTTTCTCTTTCTCCTTTACTTTCCCTTTATGGTTACTTAGTCATTTTTTCGAATATGTCTCATGCTTTCATATACAACACCCGAATTTCCATGATATACAAATTGACCGCTGAAGTCCGTCATTATGCCATGTTCCATGTTACACATTTTGCAATCAAAAGTTCGGAGACATACAATTTGACCATCGGGCACTCACGTCTCCTAAGTATAACTTGTGGCCCTGTTTTGAAGCCTGTCAATATGCCTTGTTCCGAATATGTCTCATGCTTTTATATCATGAGTCCGACCAACTGCTTCCCCATTCCATACTTGGCCATTATTTCCATCATTGGTTCCCAACCAGGCTTACTCAACATTGCGCTTCCATTGTTCTACGACCTACAAACAACACCCGAAGTTCCACGATATACAAATTAATCGCCGAAGTCTATCATTATGCCATGTTATGTGTTACACATTTTGCAGTCAAAAGTTCAGAGACATACAATTTGACCATCGGCCCCCCAGGTCTCCTGAGTATAACTTGTGACCCTGTTTTGGAGCCCAACAGACCGCTTTCCATACTTGGCCATTTCTTGGAATCTGTTTCACGGGTTGGCAGGTTCAAGAAATGTCCAATTCTCAATCGCTCTTCGCCATCTCCACCACCTTCGCACTTCTTTCTAGATATGCAATTATTAAGTTTTAATGCTAATATCTTATCCTGCAGGAACCGTTAAGATTGTCATTAATGTCTGAAAGGCTGGAGGAGAAGAGAAAAAAATAGTTCATTCCTCTGCCTTGGAAAGTCGAGGACTTCGTGTTGAGAACAATCAACAAAAGTGACGAATTCGCAGCCCATTTCAACAACTTCAACCTAAGATATGTTGAAAGGCTAAGAGGGTTCGACCCTAATGGGATTTTTTTAGAACACTTATTAGCAGTTGGCTTCAACAATTATTTTTTCCAGAGACGTTTGAGCGAAAACAAAGACAATGACGACAACACTCCTGCTTCTGACGTCGACAACCTAGAGACATTACAAAGCACCACTGAATTATACAAATAACAGGGAAAAGGCCCTAGTGAGAAGAGTGTTCAGTCCCCGACTACCACTACCAAGAGTACGAAATTCCAGAGCATCGCTCAAACGACCCACCCCAGTAAGAAAGCAACCCAAAATTCTTCAAACGGAGTAGATAAGAACCCTCCTCACGCTAAAATTGATAGTTCTCACAAGCTTCCCGTGAAGAAGAAGAGAAAAAAACTTTGTAGGGCAAGCAGAAGAGCCCGAAAGATACGTTCGAGCATAGTCCCCCAATGAAAAAAGTTGAGATCGAGATTTTTTACGAATATGAATCCTTTGTATTCCAGAGCGTTGTTTTTTATAGCGAGTCTAAAAATTTAATTATTGAAAAGAGAGATGTAAGAAATAAGAAAGGGAAATCTCGTTCATAGATTAACCTTGGGAACATGCGGTCGTCCTAAATTTCTCAACTTCATCGAGAAACCAAAGATGCTCTTGATGATTCCATTGGAGTCATTGAGGCCGAGAATTCCATACTGAAGGACCGAATCAAGAAATTGGAGGAAGCTTTGATTCCTATGCCATTACTTGCCAATCCTTTAGAAACAACCATGCATGCCACCCCTGTAGCCAACTCAAAAGGATCCTCCAACCTCCTCGTATCGTGTAGAGGCTATGTGGAGAAGAATATCAATAAAATAATGGAGTTGATTACCGAGGCCTATGAAACATCACAAAGTATGGCTTCCCTTGGAACGGAGGCACATGTTTTGCACGAACATTTGCAGGCGGATTTAAAAGATGAATGTTTCTATATAGACACAGTCATCCCTTTTGGCATCCATGTCACCAACATGACAGATATGAGAATAAGACAAGAATATCTCCCCTCCCCAAACTAGATCACTCAATTAAATGCATGCTCGAAAGAGAAAGTGAAGAACATGCATCTCATTGTCCAATCATGTGAACAAGCCATATCAAAGAAAGAAGAATTATTCAGAAAGATGACCCAAATAGACTTAGTCAGAAGTACCAACGAGGTCCAAGACCCCAACTTAATCGTCAACTCTATTGTTCCTGAGATTGATTCTAAGGCTCAAAGAATAATGTCAGGCATCAAAGGTTTTAAAATAAATGTTTTAATGAGTGTTTTTTCTACTTTCAGTTTTCTGAGAAATAATATTGAAATGAAATTAATAATAGGACAGTACAGAGGTTGTATCTTGTTATATGAGTCGCAATTATAATATAAAATGATGTAGAAGGAATTACAAAACTGTCAAACGAAGTCAGGTATACTTTACAGATAAGTCTCACCTTGTTTGCAGTAGAAGAAAAGTAGAGAACGCACCCTTGAACATGATATAAAATGCAGTAATTCATGCAGATCACAGGTCTTGTTTTACTCACAGTAATAACATAGGAAAAATTGTTTTCTTAATGAACTTCTGGTATAATATGATCACAGTAGATATAATACTAAATTGCTACTAATCACTCTCCAAGAATTACAAAAAGAAATTCGGAGAAATGGAAACACAGAGGGAACACATAACTCAAATTGAATGAAACTTAGAATCTTTGTCTGCACTTGTATTAATACTCAAAAACAAGAGTTTGTCTATTACATTCGGCAAGAAGCATCCTCGAATAGATCTTAAATCTATGTGTTTATACAAAATCTGTCACAACTGAAAATCGTTGAACTTCTTAAAACATTTAAGTAAATATAGAATACATCTGAATAAAACAACAACATGTAAATATTGATGAGTTTCGTTGGCGCTTTCCTCTGTCTCTTTGTCTGTTGATAGAAGCACTCATTTTCCTTAGACCTTTGGGTTGGGTACACATGTCATTAAGGCCACGTCAATCATTCGACTTACTGCCTTGGACGTTTGATCTTGTTGCCATTTGTCCCTTCGAGTGTGTTCAACGGGGGAATGAATTACAATCGAGGTCGTGTGGGGAGGATAATCAGATGAATAGCACATCGTTGGCTTGTCAAGGGATGGATAACAGTCACGGGGAAAAGTAACTCTCCATGGAAAGAATGACAGGGGAATAAGTTTCAGATGATGAGGTGGGATGAGTGGAAGTTAGAATGCGGGTGGTAGGGATAGACAAGGCAAGTGATTGTTGGAAGGTGAAAGGTAGAGAGGGTGGAAGGGATGCATTGTGCATGTTTCCTCATTTGATCCCAGCTACACTTGTTTTTCCCAGTTCAATTCATTGGGTGTATCTTTCCATCAATGCTATCACGAACCTTGAAGGCTCAATCCTCTCATTTACTTCGAAGGCAAACAATTTCTTTTGTATTCGGGGCATCTTTTCCTGAATCTTGTTTACTTCTTGGACTGTGGCCTGGAACCGCGAACTTGGGTCAACCAACCATTCATTGATATTTAGAAGATCGATTTGGCTCATTTCTCGGATGGCTGCCTGAATAGCTTCCTTATTCTTTATGGAGCTTTGATGGTTCATTTCTATCTCAATTTGCCCCAAGGTCTCTGAGATATTATTCCCCTCAAACTCAATCAGTTTTTTGTTTAATGATGACAATGCCTCTAGACAAGCCTCTTTCACCTCTTTGGAAAGTTTCTTTCCTTCTCCCAAATTTGTTTCCCGGGCCTTTAGGGCCATTTCGTCCCTTACTTGTTCAAAATAACAGAGAAGAGGAAAATTAGGGGCATTAGCTTTCTGCATCAATATGAGAACTTCTTGAAACTTAGACCGGGCTAAGCAAGCCTCTTTTTCCTTGACACATATATCTTTTAGGGAAAGGTCTACTACCTGGTAGAATTTCTAGATGGCATCTACTTTCAGATAAAGTTCTTGCTGGGTAACTTCCAACTTCTCATTGATTTCCGATGCTTGAGTTCTGAAGGCCGAAATGTCTATCGTTGTGCCCTCCGCTAGGGTCAATCTGGCCTGCAACTGCAATATCAACTTGTCATGTTGAGTGACCAGATCTTGTTTGGTCTGTGAATTCTGGTGGAGCAACTCAAGGTTATCCTGTAGCTATTTGATTTGTTGCCGATCACTAGCCCTGTTTTGTTCGAAATCCTGGTTCATTCTGTTTCTGACAGTCTACTTTGTAGTATATATCTGATTTTGCAAGTGTTATACCAAGAGGCACTTATGTCGCAATTGTTCAGTCAAATTGTCCACTGACCATTGATTGGCACTATCAAAAGTGCCTAATGAACCTGCAACTTCTTTTGCAAACTCTAGACCATCATGGTCATTCCCCTCATACACTAGTCTTTTCCTTTTAGTGATGACTCCATCCTTTTGATTAGATTCTCTTTTCATGATAGCCTTTCATTTCTTGTTGAAAAATAAATCTAAGGGAGGCATCTCTTCAGGTAAGATAGGAGTAAGGTCACCTACGAAAGTGAGTCTAGAATTAGGATTTCCGAAGTTAGTTTGTAGAGGGGTTAATGATGTAATGGGAGAGGCGATTTTGGTGGAATGTTGTTGTCCTATTGTATTTGAGTTGCCAACAGAAGTTGTTGGTGTGGAATGAGAGACAATTTGTCCCAGATTCATGAAGGCCTCGAACCGTACTATCACCTGAGGATCATTTAGTCCTGATAGTGACGTCCTTATCTCGTGAAATAATACTTTTGGGCTTTTCATAACCTTTTTGGCTTTGTGTTTAGTGGAGTAACTTGGCTCAGATTCTGTAGATCTAGCTTCATGTGAGGGAGGCGTGGCCATTGACTCTCCCTGCAGTATCTTTGGTAAATTGTTTCGCCTATGTTTTTGAAAGCTAAGGAAACTAGCTTGTTGGTCTGGGGGTAGGGTCAAGAATCTACTTTGGACTTCCTCATAAGATCTAACTCCCCTAAATATTTCGTCATAAGGGGAATTTGTATGTGTGTACTGCTTCATGTTAAACTGAGCCAGATGGTTTTCCACTATTTTATGTGGATCATCTTTCTTGAACTCGATGTTAACCAATTTAACATCCTCTAGGGCTGCGGCCTCAACTTTAGAGTGACCAAAATCCAATAATGTAAACATGTCAACTTGAATGGGGAAAGCCAACCAAACCTTTTTCTGAGCTGCTTTCTGCTCCTTGTTGATACCTCCTACCATTGTTTGGTATGTCACTTCTCTGAACACTAATGTGTTGGGTAAAATTTGTGGGAGAGCATGAGGAGGAATCAAGCAACTAAAAACTCTGATGTATGAGAAATTTTCCTCAATGAACCAATCTGTGAGCCTACCTAAGTTCCCCATAATTCTCTCTGAAATCCAGGGAGGTGGGTGACCATAAATGGCTATGTGAACATGCACTATGACATTGTGACAAATTTCATAAAAGAAATCTTTGGCTTTCTCCTCCCATAACTTGGAGTGATAAAAATGAATAGGTTCAGAACTGGTTGGGGTCTAACTCCAGTTCATCATGGGAAAAGGGGTCACGAAACAAATGGCATCCATCACATATGTCGACATGTAAAAAGTAGCAGGCTGCCCTTTTGATTTCATTGTCTTATAATCAACGATTTCCTTGGCCAAATTATCCAACAACATTTTGGCCCAATTGAAAGTGTAACCCTCGGCTACCTCGTTCATGATGGCTACCCACTCCACCGAGAAATGTGTAGGGCTCTTCTTTCCGAACATGCGAGTGAGCATCATGGCTACATACAACATATGAGTATCCAATGACGTTGTGGCGTACGTACCATGAGCATTGGTTCTGAAATTCTCTGGATGTCCCCACCAAATCTTGATTATATCATGACCACTCTTGGCGTATTGGGCGCATTCTTTTCTCTCAAACTCTAGAAGGAATGCGGCATTATAAGTGTATTTAGGAGTAGGGGAGAGTTTGTACATTACTTGTAGGTGTTCTGGTCGGAAAGAGCCGACGACTTCCTACTGGTGGTTGATGATGCTCTTGGTCTGAATGTGAATGTGTCCAAGGCCCACTTATCATATTGTTGTAAGGCATGATTCCTAACCGTGTTTCTATCTTGTGCAGCTCCGATTGTGTTATATGTCTTAGCTTAGTTGTATAAGAGTCGTCGTCTTCCTCGACAGAGTCTTTTGGACAGTTGATGATTTCATAATCCAGGACCTCAAAAACTTGCGTCCAGGTTTTAATGGCATCCACGACTCGCGGGGTAGTGTCTGATAGAACATCTGCATTCGGGTTTGAATTATCACCCGCTGCGTCAAGCTTTTTTGCCATTTTTCGCGATGCCATAATCCTCAAGGAAACAAAGTGAGCTTACCTGTTATAGGAGAAGTCTATGAGTTCTTCACTAGATAAAATTGCTAATTGCGAATGGTGAAAATGATTTTGAAATTGAAATGCTTTTATTCAAACAAAATTTTATCGATCTTCGCATAGCCTCACTGACGAGGAATTTATTAACCTTAATGGAATGGACTACTTGGCAATCCACAATCTTCGTTTGAAATCATTACCCTTAATCAACCATAAATTCCATCAATACTTTGACGGTTTGTGTTCGGGAGCTTTGGATGTGACAGGGTGGAAACCTCCCGAATCCCAAACCCGCGAAAGAGTTAATCTTTGGACAATCACTTTTAAATTTTAATTAATCATGTTTAAAAATTGTATTAACTTCAAGTGTTTCGGAAGTTCGAACTTCGAGGGTTTTGAATATAGCACAAGGGAAAATTCTCGAAATCCGAAACTGTAAAGTAATTAATTTATGAGCAATCTCCCTTAAGTCTTAATTAATCATGTTTAACTTGAAGTATTTCAGAAGTTCGAACTTTGTAGGTTTTTTAATAGAGCACAAGGAATCTTTCTGAAATCCGAAACTGTGAAGTAATTAATTAACTCTTAATCGTGATTAACTTTTGTTATTAAATGTTTTATTAACTCCTTTTTACTCTTTGAAATGTCTAATACTTCGACATTTTGAAACTATGGTGATTTGTGAACTCAATCTTTGTTAAACTCCCAAAGGGCCATCTCCCGAAGTGACGTGGCAGAGATGACGTCATTCTGGAGACGTGTCAAGAAGAGAGAGGTGCCACATGTCAACTCACGTAAGATTTAAAAGACACGTATCCTATGACTTGTGTTCATGATTTCTTTAGGATTTATCGTGAGCTGTTACTTTCGGGTCTCAGAGTTTCGGGGTTTTTACTATTTAGACTTGTTGGAACGTTCAAAGCACGGATCTCTGAAGCGACCGTTAGAGACTTACTCTTTAAAACTCAGGCAGCTCCAAAATTTCACAGAGCATTAGGATCGTTCGATCAAATTAAGGAAACTCATAGACGACGGATAATGTACGTGCTTTATTATTAAATAACAAGAAATGAATTTGATTTAAAATTAAAATGCCATTTTCCAAACTTTTGCTTTCTTTGAGTAAAATTTTATTCCTAAGAGGTGAAAAATATAAAGCTCAAAAGTTCAAAATTGTGTGTGTTCCAACATAGGCTCCATCTGGGCATTGTGGCTCCCTTTGAGGCACGAAAGAACAATAGACCAAGTGCCTTTATTGGGCAAATGGAGTTATTATTGAATTTTTGAAAAACATTTTCCAGTTTTATCTAAGAATTAGTCATTCATAGAAGAACGAACTTAACCAAATCTCGAGAACCTTCAAAATACTCTCAATCATTTATCTTAATTCAGGCTATTTAAAGTTCCCCTTTCTTAAAACTGATTTTAGAATCGTTTAAGATAATCAAAATAGTTGTAACTGAAATATCAAACTTCAACCGACTTCGTTTGCATTAAGGTTAAGCAGATGTAATAATCTATTTAGGGAATCCCCAGTTGGTTCAGGGTGTAAATATCACCGCAAAGAGAACTAGATGACATAGTATGTTATATGGATATGTATGACAGCCTTACAGATATCATAGATATTTCTTCACTGCCAGTGAGTTTGTTCAGTACCCCGATGAAGTTATCCACTTCTCCCATTGATTTCCTTTCACCACTTCGATTAGTATTTTTGTACTTTGTTGAGATGAGGGCAATCATTATATGAATTCCCTTTCATCATCTCTTTGTTGGGTATGTGTTATATTCTTTGCAAGACATATTTGGGTATGTGTTTGTTATGTGTTATATTGTTGGGTATGTGTTTCGGGCCGACATATTTCTAGGACGACATATTTCCGGGACCACATGATATTAGGTGGTTTTTCGGCACATGGTTTTTTGCCGATGGTTTTCTATTTCCGGTTAAGGAATTAGGGTTTTGGACTAATCCAGGTCATTGGGTTAGGGTTTTGGATGCCGTCGGCTCCTATATGTATATTGTATTGTAAACAATGTAACACAATGTGTATCAATATAATATATGCTGGTTTTCCCGGTTTGGGTTTCCAGGTGAAAAATCTCTGTGTAATGTTTGTATTTGCCATTGTATCTTTTCTGTTCTTTTCTGAATATCAGTTTGCAGTAGGTATTGTACAAGGTTAGAATTTACACTCTTTTGGAAAAGATGGGGGAAATCAAATTATGAATTTTCTTTCACCATCTGTCTTATATTTTAAGATTTTGAAGTGGGGGCAATCAATATGTATGTATCATACAAGGGATGATATTTGTTTTAAATTTTTTGAAAAGAAGGTGTATTAATGATTTTAAGAATACTTTGAAACTAACATTCTTCCAATTTTCAATACACCTTCACCTGTAGGGGAGAATTTTATGGGAATATTAATCTTTTCAGTGATCAAACTTGAGCGAATTAATCAGTTTAAAGTCTGATAGAAGAGCTAAAATTATCAGGATTAGTCTAGACATACTTTTTCAATTGAAATCAAAGGAGCATAAAGATTTTCGCATAACCTTGTTTTGAAAATATGTTTTTGAGTTCTCAGAGTCAAGGTGAGTTTCTTTCTTTCTATGAAGATTGAGAAAGGATAAAGAAAATCTGAAGTGGATAAGGACTTGGGGATAGGAAAAAGTAACCAAATCATGGATTCGAAGGACCTGACACAAAAATCCCAATCCCATGTAAGTTTGTGTATTTAATTCAGACTTCCTTCTAGATTATTTATTTTTATTTTATTTTTAATTCAGAGATGGCTTTAGAATTTATCAGTATGACACCTTAAGCTGTAATTTTATACTTCTTTGATTTTTTGGTTCGGGTGATAGTATTTTTATGAGTGAAACTTCCTTCCCATTCATTTCAAAGAATTTCCTAAAAAAATTATTTGAACTAGAAGGGCAAGAACTCATACCTCGTTTTCCTTTTGAACTTTCAACAAGGCACATCATTAATTCATCACATGCTCTGAGAGGAATCAAATGTTTGACAAATGAGTGTCAAATTCTTATTCATCCCCACCTCCCGTTCAACCAGATATATTCTGTAAAATGAATAAAATGCAAAATGTTAGAAAATTCCATATAATAGAGATGGTATATGATACAGATGTTTATATATTTTATTTCAATGATGTCATGCAATCATAATTTATTGAAAATATTTACAACAAATGATTAAATGACTTAGATAATTTACAAAAGAAAAGAAAAATTGAAAATTAAAATAGTGAATGTCAGTCCAAACCAATATATATTCAATGGAAATGTGAAATATGACCACTGCATGAAATGTTTTAAGTAACGCCCGTTGATAGGAGCATCAAGAATTTCTCCATCAAGATTTTCCAATGAGAAAGAGTTTTTTCCCTCAGCAACTTCGATTTTTAATGGTCTGAACCAGAGATGATCAAACCTTCCATGTTTCCCTGCATCTTCTTTTCTAGCCTCCCATTTTAAAACTAAATCGCCCGGAAGAAACTCCATGTCTTTGGCTTCTTTTTTTATCAAAAAGGGTCTTCATATTGTCCTGGTACTTTTAAAGTTTATCATCCACTTCCACTTTGTTTTGTTGTACTTCGATGATTTGATTCATCCTTCTCGTAACTTTGTTTGGTTCTTCATTTGCATCCTACCAGAGTTTCATCACAGGAAGAGCAAGATTGATAGGAAGGACAATGTCAGTACCATAAACCAATTGGAAAGGAGACATACCTATCGATTTCTTGGTGCCAATTCGGTTCGCCCATAGGGCATACTTTAGGTGGATATGCCAATCCTTTTTATTTCTGTCAAAACTTTTTTGATTATAGTCATCGGGCTCTTGTTAGATGATTCGGCTAACCCATTTCCTTGAGGATAATAAACTGTAGAATGATCTAAAACAATATTGTATTTCTGGCATAAATCGATCATCGCCATAGACTTAAAAGCTTGAGCATTTTTAGTGACTATTTTTCGAGGACACCCAAACCTTGATAGGATGTTTTCTTCCAAGAATTTTATTACTACTGAATCTGTAGCATTCTGAGTTGAAATGGCTTCAACCCATTTCGTAAAGTAATCGGTAGCGGTTAGAATCCATCTATGTTGAGCACTTGATTGCGGATGGATTTCTTCGATGAAGTCTAGGCCCCATTGTTGGAAAGGAGCTTCAACTTTTATTGGGATTAAAGGTAGTCCAGGGAGCTTCTGCTTACCAGCGAACAGTTGGCACGAATTGCAGGCTTTGACCCTTGCATTCACATCAGTAAATAACATTGGCCAATAATATCCAACCCTCGAAATCTTGTAAGTTGTCGCTCTCCAGACATGATGCCCTCCGCATACTCCCTCGTGGAATTCGTCAATGACCCCTTTTGTTTCAGATTCTATCAGACAACATAACAAGAAACCCAGGGGGTCTTTCCAGTGCAGCTTGCCATTAACAATGCAATACATAAGTGTGTGGAGTTTTAAAGTCCTTGCTTTTGAAGGAGTCATGTTATTTGGGCATTGAAGAGTAAGGCGGTATGTAACAATATCATGGTACCAGATAGATGAAGAAAATTTATCTTCAATCTAAATCACAGTTGTTTGATCGTCAATTTCCTCTATATCTAGGGGAGAATCATGTGATTCGAGGTTATTTATTTCGAGGGCTTTGAAATTTGATTCAACTAATAGCCTCGCTAGACCTTGACCTTTGACTAGCTTGGTCGGTTTCACTTCTAGATCAAACTGTTGGATTTTAGCCAACCATATCCCTCTTCTTCCATCACTGTCTGGCTAAACCAGGATATCCTTAATAGCATTTGTTGGCACATAAGCGATTATTTTGGAGAGTAGGACATATGTTCTGAAAGCCTTGAGGGCCTTCACCATTGCATAAGCTTGTTTTTGAAGCACATCATATCTTAATTCTGCATCCCTGAGGCTTTTGCTGAAGAAGGCTATTAGATGTTCGAATCCTTCTTATTTTTTTGAAGGAGTATTGTTGCAACAGTATGTTCAGAAGCAAACGAGAAGATTAAGAATTCCTTTGTATTGTCCGGACTTGCTAGTACTACTGCTTCCCCTATAACTTTCTTGACACGCTTGAAAGACGCTTTGGCTTTTGCAGTCCATTTTACTTCGCTATCATTTTTTAACATATCTATAATCATTTTAATTATTTCAGCAAAGTTGGGAATAAATCTTCTCAAAAAGTTGATCTTACCTAAAAAAGATTGAATTTGTTTTTTGTTTCTAGGGATATTAATCAGGCCAATAGCCTCAACTCGCTTAAGGTCAACCTCGATTCCTTATTTTGACACTATATGACCTAAGAGCTTACCTTTTTGCATAGAAAAACGTGAGTTTTTGGGATTAAGAGACAAACCAAATCTTCTACATTTTTCGAAGGTCTATCTTAGGTGCAGCAAATGTTCAACATCAAAATTGGAAAAAACTGTTAGATCATCTAGATAGATAACAACAAATTTCTCTCTCTCACAGACGAACATGATATTCATCGCTCTCTGGAAAGTGGTTCTTGCATTCATAAAACCAAAAGGCATTTTATCATAGATAAAGGTTCCCCATCGAGTGGTAAACACAGTCTTTTCTCTGTCATCTTCATGAACATCAATCTGGTTATATATCCTAAAAAACCATCAATCATGGAAATCTTGTTAGCCCCTACTACGTTTTCTAGAACATGGTCCATCTCTGCAAGCGGGTATTTGTGTTTAAGAGGCGACCGATTTAAGTTTCTAAAATCAACACAGAGCCTTATTTCGTCGTTCTTCTTTCTAACGGGGACCAAATTGGCCACCCATTCAATTTTTGCATCGAGGAGTTTCT
The DNA here is from genome assembly GCA_009831015.1 of Picea engelmannii. NCBI lineage: Eukaryota > Viridiplantae > Streptophyta > Pinopsida > Pinales > Pinaceae > Picea > Picea engelmannii. Next base: position 66,252 of record ML808317.1, on the reverse strand, counting down.
TAACTTCCCTTTTTATTATTGGCAGGAGAATAGGGTTTATTTGTTTAAGCTTCTGCCTGAAAGGTTTAATACAATGTTTTAAAGGAATCGTGTGTTCAATAACAGAGGTATCGTAAGTTTTCAGATCATCATAAGACCATGCAAAAACATCTTTACATTGCCTAAGTAACTCAACATACTTACTCTTTATTTGGGCCGGAAGGTATTTCGATATTTTGACCATTTTGGGATCTTTGTTATTTTCTACATTAGAGTCTTCAACTTCTTCGGGTTGAGGTCATAAGGTAAACTTTAAAGGTATGTCATCCTGGTCAAGCAATCTTTCTAAGGGGATCACTCCTCTGGGAATCTAATTGTTCTTAAGCAAGAGCATGCGGTGATTTGCAATCTTATCTTGGAATTTTTCTGGGTTATCCCCTTCCTCCACAATCCAAGCATGATCATTCTGATTTTTCTGATCTATGTGAGTTTCAAAAAACTCGTCAACTATTTCCAGGAACTACTTGATTTGTTCGTTGTCTTCAAACACTTGTCAGTGCTGAACATTGTTCGGGATCGAGGGTCTATGTCTCATCTTGATGTGATATTTCAGTTTCAAAACAGTAGGTGGTATGAAGGTCACAACAGCCTTGGCCAAGGAATCAGCTTGTTGATTTTGCATTATGGGAATAGAGTGAATATTAGAAGACGAGAAGAAATTCTCTATAAGATCCCAAGCGCAATTTATATATGATCATAACCTTGGATTCTTAGATTGATATTGTTGTTTTACTTGTTTTACAATGAGCTCTGCATCACCATAAACTATCAGATGTTAGATTTTTAATTTCCTTGCAACTTCTAATCCTAAGACTAAGGCTTCATATTCACAGACATTATTGGTATAATTGACCTCCCATTGTAATCTGTAAGAGAAAGGAATAACGTACTCATCCCCTGGCGCCACAAATAATACTCCAGCTCTGGAGCTCCTTCGTAGGAGGAAGCACCATCGAAGAACATTTTCCACATTCCTTCCCTAACATTTATATTTTTCTTTGAAATTTATGTTTTTTTTCTTTTCTTCTTCTATACATTCTTCAAAATCATCTTCTATAGATAATACACAATTTCCTAAGTCTTGATCAACAACATAGATTGGGTAGTTATTAGGGTTTTGAGGGTCACTTACAGTATACACCAGTCTAGTTTCTTTGTACAGTCGAGCGAATTGTCCACCAAAAATTGGAATAGTAGCGTAAGTCATGTCTAGCTGAACTGATCCTCCTAATTTGGCACTCCAAGATCTGGATAGAAGCATACCATATTTGGCAGGAACGTCAACAACAACCACATCCATAAGGATACTTTTCACAGGGACCTGAGCAAGGTTCACCACCAAATCTTTAATCATACCCAGACACTTAACCTATCTAGAGTCAAACGAGTACAAATCTTGATAAGGTTTGGTAATCTCAAGGCCCAATTTTTCCATGATAATATTAGGCATTAAATTATGAGAAGCTCCTGAGTCTAGCATGCAATTATGAAGTAAATGATCATGAACAATTAGTGTAATATAGAACGGAGCAACAAAATCCTTATTGTTTTCAATGTGTGGACCAAACATGATTAAAGGTTTTTTGTCCTGCAAATCGATAACATCAGCTTGACATTCAACATCAAAAAAATGTATTGCTTTAGCAATTTGCTTTTTATAGATAGGGTTTTTAGCAAGTTCAACCAAAGGCATTGGGATTTTAATTTTAATAAGCTCATTTTCTAAATTGAATCCTGCAATTGTTTTTTCAATTTCTCTGGTCTGAACTTCGACTTCCATATTTTCTGGCTTCTTAGTTTGTACTGATCTTGTTTCAACTTGCTTTGTTCGGGCAACTTGAGTCTCAGTTGATGGTTTGGTAACTACTGCCTCACTTTCTTTATTTCGTGATAAAATCCTTTTTGGTGGAGTATTTGTAGAACTTTTCTCCCTTCGCCTTAAATCATATTTATGTTGAAGTTCGACCCTTATTGAGTCGGTGAGACCTTGATACGTAGAGTCCCCCAGATTGTTGATGTTTTCATCATTATTAAACAAGGATTCCAGGTCTAAGGATTTTTCATAATCTTGCTTGGTTAAGCGTGGCTCAATATCATCATCACTAAGGTTGTTTAGATCTTCCTCTAACTCCTCATAATCTTGCATTTCATCTCTCTACATGAAATTCTCAGTTTTAAACGGAGCTTGGATCTTTTGATCTTCATTTTTTACTTGTCTTTGTTGCATCTGAGGATCAGGGTTTCTCCTGAATTGATTCCTAACGTATGGATCAGGTTTGGCTTGATCTAATTCCATCCTGGAAATTTTTTTTGATAAATCTTTAATAATTTTGGCCATCTCATCCATTTTTTCCTCTGTGGACTTTTCAGATCCAGAGGGTCCTGCTTGTTCCTTGAAACGCCTAGGTTCTTTGGCTCTCATCTCAACCTTAGTTTTCAACTTCCCAAATGCCATCATATTAGACTCAATTTCTATAGCATCATCTTGCATTCCTGATAAAGTAGTAGATATACTTTCTCTAAAAAGTAGAGCAAAATCAGAATCAAAAGCCCCTGCAAAAGTGACTTTAGCGGTTGGTTGAGAAGGTTTGACTTCGGTTAGGATTTTGTGATAAACCTTATTAAATCTTTGGATAAATTCAAGGATTGATTCGGAAGTCTTCTTTCTCAGGGCTTCAAATTCGGTTAAGTAATAAAGATGATCATTTTTCTTGCCCCACTGGCTTAGGAAGGCGTTTTCTAGATCATCATATGATCATATAAAACCTATAGGGAGTCCTCTGAACCAAGTTCTTACATGTCCTTCAAAAGTATGTACTAACAGTCTTGAGTAAACATCCTCATGCTCAATACCAAGGATATCAACAAACTGATCAAAAAAGTCTATATGTTCTGTTTCTATTAGATCCCCTTCTCCCGTGAATTTGGGGAGGTTCTTCATGTAATTCTCGGGTAAATCATGCAGGACAACAAGGAGGCCTAAGGGAGCATATCTACTAGCTACCTTGGAGAAGATACCAAGGGGTTGAGCTTGTCCAACAACCCCTGCACCTCTTGCACCATTAACACAACCACCTCTAGCACCGGCCATTGAAAGTCTAGGAGACAAAATGCAGGGACTAAAAAGGAGGTTTTCAAAAACTTCGAAAGATTGAACTACTGACTCTTTGACTACTTCAGGGTCTTGCGAATGAAGTTCCAGAAAAATATTTTGGGGAGACGAAAGATCTAGATGAGGTGGAAAAGGAAAACTTGAGCTGGTTTCCTCGGGTTTACCGGATGCATAGATAATAGAGGCAATAGGGGATGAATCCGGGTAGAGAAAATAATCTTCAGGATTTCGGGAAACACAAAATTTTGTTTCGGGAAAGGAAAAAATTGGTTGTGTGTTAATGATAGTGGGGGTTGAAAGGGATCCTTTGTTTTCACTAGTAAAAGTATCTATCAATGAAAAAGGGTTGGTCCGATCAACCTCAAATTTTATTTCGAGAATGGTTACCTCTGGAGTTTTGAGTTTAACTTCAAGTTAACTTGTTGATGCTTCTAAAGAATGAACTTGTTTAATACTTTCTTTAGGGGTTAGTTGTTCAACGGGAACTTTGACATTAACATGTGTAACTCTAGGTTGATAGACCTTACCTGTTGATGCAACAATTTGCCTGAGATATCCTTTTGGTTTCAACAATTTTTCGGGATCCGACACTAGTGTAGTCTGCTTTTCGTCTGGGTTTTTCTTGGTATTCTTGCAATCGAATGCCAGTTTTGTCTAAGGTGGAGTCATCGGGTGAAAGATAAAGTAAGCCTTACTCATGTATTCAATCTTTGTTCACCATCGAAGACCAAAATTTAGCTTGTCCTTTTCCCAAGGAAAATGATTTTGTTTCTTCGTCCCCGACAACGACACCAAAAATATGTTGTTCCTGAGATTCATTCTAAGGCTCAAAGAATAATGTCAGACATCATAGGTTTTGAAAGAAATGTTTTAATGAGTTCTTTTTATACCTTCAGTTTTCTGCGAAATAATGTTTAAATGAAATTAATAATAAGACAGTATAGAGGTTGTATCTCGTTATCTAAGTCAAAATTATAATATCAAATAATGTAGAAGGAATTACAAAACTGTTAAACAAAGTCAAGTATCAATTACAGATAAGTCTCACCTTGTTTGCAGTAGAAGAAAAGTAGAGAATGCACCCTTGAACAAGATATAAAATGCAGTAATTCACGCAGATCACAGGTCTTGTTTTACTCATAGTAATAACAGAGGAAAAATTGTTTAATGAATGAACTGCTGGTATAATATGATCAAAGTAGATGTAATACTGAATTGCAACCAATCACTCTTCAAGAATTACAAAAATAAATTCAGAGAAATGGAAACATAGAGGGAACACATAACTCAAATTGAACAAACTTAGAATCTATGTCTACACTTGTATTAATACTCAAAAAAGAGAGTTTCACTATTACATTCGGTAAGAAGCAGCCTGAAATATATCATAAATCTATGTATGTATACAGAATCTGTCACAATTGAAAACCGTTGGACTTCTTACAACATTTAACTAAAAACAAAATACATCTGAATAAAACAACAATGTGTAAATATTGATGAGTTTCGTTGGCACTTTCCTCTGTCTCTTTGTCTGCTAGTAGAAGCGCTCATTTTCCTTAGACCTTTAGGCTGGGTACACATGTCATTAAGGCCACCTCAATCATTCAACTTACTGTCTTGGTCGTTTGATCTCGTTTCCATTTGTCCCTTCAAGAGTGTTCAGCGGGGGAATGAATTATAGTTGAGGTCATGGGGGGAGGATAATCAAATGAATAGCACAACGTTGGCTCATCAAGGGATGGATAATGGTCATAGGGAAAAGTAACTATCCATGGAAAGAATGATGGGGGAACAAGTGTCAGGTGATGAGGTGGGATGAGTGGAAGTTAGATTGCAAGTGGTAGGGATAGACAAGGTAGGTGATTGTTGGAAGGTGAAAGGTAGAGAAGGTGGAAGGGATGTACACTGTGCATGTTTCCTCATTTTCTCCCAGCTACACTTGATTTTCCCAATTCAATGCATTGGGTGCATCTTTCCATCAATGCTATCATGAACCTTGAAGGATCAATCCTCTCGTTTACTTCGAAGGAAAACAATTTCTTTTATATTTGGGGCACCTTTTCCTGAATCTCGTTTACTTCTTGGACTGTGGCCTGGAACCGCGAACTTGGGTCAACCAACCATTCCTTGATTTTTAGAAGATAGATTTGGTTCATTTCTCAGATGGTTGCCTGAATAGCTTCCTTGTTCTTTATGGAGCTTTGTTGGTTCATTTCTATCTCAATTTGCCCCATGGCCTCTTAGATATTATTCCCCTCAAACTTAATCAATTTTTTGTTTAATGATGACAATGCCTCTAAAAAATCCTCTTTCACCTCTCTGGCAAGTTTCTTGCCTTCTCCTAGATTTGTTTCCCAGGCCGTTAGGGCCATTTCGCCCCTTACTTGTTCAAAATAACAGAGAAGAGGAAAATCAGGGGCATTAGCTTTCTACATCAATATGAGAACTTCTTGAAACTTAGACCGGGTTGAGCAGACCTCTTTTTCCTTGACATGGATATCTTCTAGGGAAAGGTCCACTACCTGGTAGAATTTCTGGATGGCATCTACTTTCGAATAAATTTATTGTTGGCCAACTTCCAGCTTCTCATTGATTTCCGATGCTTGAGTTTTGAAGGTCAAAATGTCTATCATTGTGCCCTCTATTAGAGTCAATCTGGCCTGCAACTTCTCTATCAACTTATCATGCTAAGTGACCAGATCTTGGTTGGTCTATGAACTCTGGTGGAGCAGCTCAAGGTTATCCTGTAACTGTTTTATTTGCTGCCGATCACTAGCCTTTATTTGGTTGAAATCCTAGTTCATTATGTTTTTGACAGTATGCTCTGTAGTATATATCTGATTTTGTAAGTGTTCTACCAAGAGGCACTTCGATCGCAGTTGTTCAGTCAAATTGTCCGATGACCATTGATTGGCAGTGGCAAAAGTGCCTAATGAACCTGCAGCTTCTTTTGCAAACTCTGGACCATCATGGCCATTCCCATCATACACCAGTCTTTGCCTTTTAATGATGACTCCATCCTTTTGATGAGATTCTCTTTTCACGATATCCTTTCATTTCTTGTTGAAAAAGAAATCTGAGGGAGGCATCTCTTCAGGTGAGATAGGAGTAAGGTCACCTACGAATGTGAGCCCAGAATTAGGATTTCCAAAGCTAGTTTGTAGAGGGGTTAATGATGTAATGGGAGAGGCAATTTTGGTGGAATGTTGATGTCCTGTTGTATTTGGGTTGCCAGCAGGAGTTGCTGGTGTGGAATGAGAGACAATTTGTCCCGGATTCATGAAGGCATCGAACCGTGTTATCACCCGAGGACCATTTAGTCTTGATAGTGACGTCCTTATCTCCTGAAATAATACTTATGGGCTTTTCAAGACCTTTTCGTCTTTGTGTTTAGTGGAGGAACTTGGCTCAGATCCTGTAGACCTAGCTTCATGTGAGGGAGTTGTGGCCATTGACTCTCCCTGTAGTATCTTTGGTAAACTGTTCTGCCTGTGTTTCTGAAAGTTGAGGAAACCAGCTTGTTCGTCTGGGGGTAGGGTCAGGAATCTGCTTTGGACTTCCTCATAAGATCTAACTCCCTTGAATATTTCGTCATAAGGGGAATTCTCATGCGTGTACCGCTTCATGTTAAACTGAGGCATATGGTTTTCCACTATCTTATGTGGATCATGTTTCTTGAGCTCGATGTCAACCAATTTGACATCCTCCAGGGCTGTGGCCTCAACTTTAGAGTGACCAAAATCCAATAATGTAAACATGCCAACTTGAATGGGGAAAGTCGACCAAACCTTTTTTTGAGCCGCTTTCAGCTCCTTGCTGATACCTCCTGCCATTGTCTGTTATGCCACTTCTCTTCACACCAGCCTGTCGGGTAAAATTTGTGGGAGAGCATGAGGAGGAACCGAGCAACCAAAAACTCTGATGTAGGAGAAATTTTCCTCAATGAACCAATCTGCGAGCTGCCTAGGTTCCCCATAATTCTCTCTGAAAGTCAGGTAGGTGGGTGACCATAAATGGCTAAGTGAACATGCACTACTACATCGTGACAAATTTCATAAAATAAATCTTTTGCTTTCTCCTCCCATAACTTGGAGTGATAAAAATGAATAGATTCAGAACTGGTCGGGGTCCAACTCCAATTCATTAGGGGAAAAGGGGTCACGAAATAGATGGCATCCATCACATATGTCGACGTGTAAAAAGAAGTAGGTTGCCCTTTTGATTTCGCTGTCTTATAATCAACGATTTCCTTTGTCAAATTATCCGACAACATTTTGGCTGAATTGGAAGTGTAACCCTCGGCTACCTCGTTCATGATGGCTACCCACTCCACCGATAAATGTGTAGGGCTCTTTTTTCTGAACAGGTGACAGAGCATCATGGCTACATACATCATATGAGCATCCAAAGATGGTGTGGCGTACATAACATGATCGTCGGTTCTGACTTCTCCGGATGTCCCCACCATGTCTTGATTATATCATGACCACTCATGGCATATTGGACACATTCTTTTCTCTCGAACTCTAGAAGGAATGAGACATTGTAAGTGTATTTAGGAGTAGGGGAGAGTTTGTACATTACTTGTAGGTCTTATGGTCGGAAAGAGCTGATGACAACCTGCTGGTGGTTGATGATGCTCCTGGTTTGGATGTCAATGTGTTCCAAGGCCCAACTTATCATATCATTGTAAGGCACAATTCTCGGCCGTGTTGCTATCTTATGCAGCTCCGACTGTGCTATATGTCTAAGCTTAGTTGAATAAGAGTCGTTGTCTTCCTCGGTAAAGTCTTATGGACAGTTGATGATTTCATGTTCCAGGACCTCAAAAAACTGTGTCTAGGTTTTAATGGCGTCTGCGTCTCGCATGGTAGTGTCTGATAGAACATCTGCATTCGGTTTTGAATCCTCACCCGTTGTGTCAATCTTTTTTGCCATTTTTCGCGGCGCCATAATCCTCAAGGAAACAGAGTGAGCTTACCTGTTATAGGAGAAGTTCACGAGTTCTTCACTAGATAAAATTGCTGACTGCGAATGGTGAAAATGATTTTGAAATTGAAGTGCTTTTATTCAAACAAAAGTTTATCGATCTTCGCACAGCCTCACTGATGAGGAATTTACTAACCTTAATGGAATTGACTACCTGGTGATCCACAATCTTCGTTTGAAATCATTACCCTTAATCGACCATAAACCCCATCAATACTTTGACGGTTCTCATTCGGGAGCTTTGGATGTGACAGGGTGGAAACCTCCCGAATCTTGAACTCGTGGAGGAGTTAATCTTTGGACAATCGCTTTTAATTTTTAATTAATCGTGTTTAAACGTTGTATTAACTTCAAGTGTTTCGGAAGTTCAGACTTCAGGGGTTTTGAATATAGCACAAGGGAAAATTCCCAAAATCTGAAACTGCAAAGTAATTAATTTATGAGCAATCTCCCTTAAGTCTTAATTAATCATGTTTAACCTTAAGTATTTTAGAAGTTCAAACTTCATAGGTTTTTGAATACAACACAAGGAATCTTTCTGGAATTCAAAACTGCGAAGTAATTAGTTAACTCTTAATCGCGATTAACTTTCGTTATTAAATGTTTTATTAACTCCATTTTACTCTTTGAAATGTCCAATACTTCGGCATTTTGAACTTTGGTGATTTGTGAACTCACTCTTTGTTAAACTCCCGAAGGGCCATCTCTCGGAGTGATGTGGTAGAGATGACGTCATTCTACAAGACGTGTCAAGAAGAGAGAGGTGCCACATGTCAGCTCACGTACGATTTAAAAGACACGTGTCCTATGACTCGTGTTCATGAGTTCTTTAGGATTTATCATGAGCTGTTACTTTCGGGTTTTAAAATTTCAGGGTTTTTACTGTTTAGACTTATTGGAACATCCAAAGCACGGAGCTCCGAAGCGACCGTTAAAGACCTGCTCTTTAAAACTCAGGCACCTCCAAAATTTTGGAGAGCATTAAGATCGTTTGATCAAATTAAGGAAACTCATTGACGACGGATAATGCGCGCGCTTTATTATTAAATAACAAAAAATGAATTTGATTTAAAATTAAAAGGCCATTTTCCAAACTTTTGCTTTCTTTGGGTAAAATTTTATTCCTAAGAGGTGAAAAATATAAAGCTCAAAAGTTCAAAATTGTGTGTGTTCCAACAAACTCCTTGCCCTTAACTAAGCAAGCCTTCGATGAACAAGTTGATATTTTTAAGGGGTTGTCTGTAGAAAAGTTTTACAACATCCTTGAATATGGTGAAGATGACGTGGACAACTGACTAGTGGACTATTCAGTACAAAATGAAGAATTTGATCAGGCTTTGCGTAATCTTTCTATCGATCTAAGGGAATTAGAAAATGAGTTTTTTACCATAAAAATCCAGGATGAGATCAACGTGACCCCCTTGAGAGGCTACATTGAAGAATTGCTCCAAAGGGCAATCGAGAAGCTCATTGACGAAGTGAAACAAGCAGTTGGCACAATTCCAGTAGCCGTCGACGACAACAATAAAAAGGCATCATCTAGCAAATAGCAAAGGGGGAGATATATACCAACAATGTAAGTCTATACTGATCACATTCTGCTTTGTTTATCAATCCAATTATTCCATCTTTTTAAATAGAAATGTCTAACCAAAGGCTGATACCTTCCAATTTCTTCTTTTCAGGTCTTTCTCTCTACCGTCGCCCACTTCTTCTTTCTACATTCATATTTCTTGTACATATTTCTTTTATGGTCCGCGGGAGCCTCAATCCCAGTCTATATGACAAATGCATTTAAATTTCCAGGAATATGTAACAAACAATATTATATTTTGATATATTTCAAATAAAACTATTTTTATCTCCTTTTATATTTATGTGCTCATAATTTTTTATCTTCAACTATGTTGAATGTCAAGAGATTGTGTTTATTTAATTTGAATGTTTAATGTGTGTGATTCCTGGTCCTATTTTCTAGGAACCTTTATTTTAAAAAAAAACCCAACATTTTCTATCGTTTTGTATTGCTTCAAGTCATTGCGACAAATATTCTCTAAGTCCCACTTTTGAACTATAAACACGATAGGAAGAACTTATAGAGGAGTACCACATGTATAAGAACACAACAAGATTAAAAAATTATATATAGTTGTTTCTTTGCCATCGCATATAACTTTATTTGTCCTGACACATATAGAGACACACAAGCCAAATGATCTATTTAAAGAAGTGACTATGAAAATTGTACTTAACTCTAACTAGTTGGAAGTATACAAAAATAATTATGAATGAATTTCATAAATACATTGAAGAGATAAAACATGCAAGGTAGGAACGGAAATTTTGAACATGGCAAGTGAGACTATTGGTAAAAAATAAAAGCAAGATGGATTATATACTTTCAAAAACTAAATGGTTTCAATGCCATAATTTCTCTAGGGGTCACGTGTCATTTCCTACATGTATACCACCTGTGCTTCATGCTGCTTGCCACGTTTCCGCTGCAGTTTCCATTTGCCTCTGCTACTTTTTCCCCCATCCTTGTGCATTTATTCCCAATTCAACCCGACAGGGACTGAGCTGCCATGCAACACTTGTTTATTCATCATAAACATAATTATTTAGATAACAAAAGCAAAATTAAGATATAATGATCCCTTCTTGTGCTTTAATCAAGTCACAATAAAACACACACATAACACCTCATTTTTTTTTGTTTTTTTATACACCATGTGTTTTACGATTTGAAAACTTTTCTACAACACTTCTTTAATCTCACGAGACAACAAACATGATTATCATAATTTTATTAAACAACGAAGTGAATGAATATATATATATATATATATATATATATATATATATATATTATTTACTTCTATCTTTCCCTTTCCTAATGAGGGAATGTAATGTTAGAATATTGAGACATATGAATAAACATACAACAATATTAAACACAAGAACTTTATTAGTGTATCATCCTATCCATACAACAACACCATTTAATTATAATAAGAAAGACATAGGAGAAAAAGAGTACACCAGATATACGCAGTGAAACCCCAAAATGGGAAAATATCGATGGGAAGGTATTGTCTTCTTTATTCTTTAGAAATCTTGAATCTTACACTTGAGCTCCCACACATCACACTCCATCTTCACATTCTATTCTTTGTTAGGCATCCCTCTCACCCTTTGTCTCTAATAAGAACTCTTAACCTATGTAAGACATAGGTTTACAAGTCAATCGATAGGCTCAATTAACAATGAGATATCATTCGATAGCGCAATTTGACCTCAAAAACACATTTGATTCACCACTCGACCATGACTTGTTTGGTAAAACACATGATTAAATGTACACTTTGGAATACCATATAAAAAACATAACCAAATATCAAATTTTGAACAACTGTCTCCAACCATATCTACTATCAAATTATTGGATTGCCATTCCTTTCAACCAACAAATTGGTCACTACAAGGTTTGAGAGAACAACTAATGAGTCACCACAAAATATCCTTACCTATGTCTCCCATAGAGTTTGATGATCATTTTATTGATTCTCTAAGTAGTTATGAGTCATAGTATAACAAAAATGAAGCAATCAACATGCCCTCTATTTGATTAATATTTTGGAGGGTCTACACCAATTTATAGACACCATTTCAAGCCAACAAGCTCACAAGCCATGTTGTTCATGTTGAAGTTGTGATCAAGTAGAACTCAATGAGACATATCTCACAAATTCATGTGATGGTTCTCTATCTCTCTCCTCACTATAGTGGGTACGATACTAGTTCAAGGTTTACATTCCTCTTTTTCATCCATCTCTTACTACAATAAGAATAATAATCTAATTTTAAGGTCATGATCAAGCTAGACACTAAATTGGTGTATGAGACCCTCTTGTTTGTGGGAGAAGGGACCCCCTCCACACAACGATTCGACCAAAGTTTACAGAGGTGTACATACCCTACCCCCTTTGGATTTGAACTTGTGACCCCTACGAGGAAACACATATTCTTAACCATTAAACCCACTCAAACTGTACATTAAGAGAAAAAAAAATGTATATATCTAGCCGGAGGTATTGAACCCATCATCGTGGAATGACTTTCAAATGGCCCACGTGAACACTAGAACCGTGGTCTTTGTGGAGCGTGTAAATGAAGGTAAAGAAAGTAAATTCAACTTGTTGAATATTAGTTGGTGGTGTCAATTGCAAGAAGCCTTACAAGTTATTTGATTGTTTTTTAATTGTAATTCAGTGTGAGTCATATCGAGTGGTTTGTGGGTGAGCGAGGGAAAAGGACTTTCACAGAGGAAAATGAATCTGAGTTGAGTGACCTGAGATGGACGACCGAAGCATAAATTTTGTTGAAACTCCCTGAGTGCGTATCAATTCAGTCCGTGGTCTTTGTGGATCCAAGAGAGGAAACATTCAAAGCCTATTATCCTAGTTTTCACATGCTTTTTCATTTGCGATTGGTACTTTTCTTTCAAGAAGCCAGACTCTAGGTCCTCATGTTCAGCTCGATGAAACATCTCTCGGCCCCGCAAATATTTGCGATTCGGAGGTGAGAGGTTCGACTTCTGTTAACTCGAACTCGCCTGCTTTCTTCACTCTCGGCCGCGGGCTTTCCAGCTTCAAGGATGTTCATAAAGCAGGTTGGCTTTTTTTTCTCTTTCTTTATAGCTTATTCACTTCGCAAGACACCGCCCACACTCTTCTGTTATATTTTGAGAGACAATTTCAGTAATGGCAGGCGCAGCTCTCTCTGCATAGTTTGCCTTTAGTTCGCATAATTAAGGAAGCTAGGGTATGAAATGTTTAATGCTATTCTATATATTTCTTTAGTTATTCGTTTATATTATCGTTCTTTGAATGTTGCTCTGCAGTGCCCTGAGTCTGATACAGGAGGATTCTTCTCTTTCTTCTTTCTTTTTTTCATCTTCATCTCGTATTTATTTATTTTTGTGTGCAGTAGAAACCCTAGCTCGGCTGATTATGTCAGGTTACACAATGAACGAGATTGTCATTTTATTTTTTGAAAGTTAAGTAGCGCATTAAGAACGGTTCATTATTGGCTTTAAGTCCCCAATGATCTGGAGTTCCTCGACCTACCTTTCCTTTGCTATGGTCAACATAATGTAAACGACCCTCATTTTTGACTAGTTGTTAGTGACTTCCAATATAAAATTTACTCAATTATATTAGTGATATAATTTGTTTACAAAATCTTAGACAAAAAATCATGAAAAACTATCCAAAAGACCAGTTTGTCTCCAAATATATCCTGGATCCTGGATTTACCAATCCTTACATTTCAAAAGCTGTCATATGATACTAAAAAGGAAGCACAAAATCCAAAATACTAAGCCAGGAGAGGTTCATCTGTCTATACTTCCTTTAATACCACTATACTAGAAGGTAAGTTTCGCCAACTGTTGTGAGCAAGGACAAAACAGTGACAAAAAAGGACTGGCACTAGAAAGGTTGTAATGACTCTTGTGACCTTCAGTCCCATTAACCCACTTGAGTTGTTAGTGACTTGGCTAAGACCACAAAGAAAAGTAATATTGTTTCCTTCTGCGAGGTAAAGGATACTCTTTGCACCATGGGTGGCACCATCAAAGTAACCACAAGAAAGAGATCTATCAATATTTACCTCCCCTACCTGTCTTATCCTCTTTTCGATACATACTTTAGGGAGACCATGATATATGTACCTATCATCAATAAAGCTTGAACTGGGGTAGACTGCTCATCAGAGGATATACCTTTGTTCATGACAGTCAGCGATTTACTCCCGAAGGACTATTGTTGGGAGTGCTGGATGCTCGACCACCTTTTTATCCTTGCATTTATTTGAAGCTTCTTTCACTAAGTTGCCTAGCTAGCTCCCTTTACCACCTTTGATAGTCATTGTTGCATCCTGCATTGCTTTCGAGAAATGGTAGTCAAGGAAAAGGTGATTGAGACTCTCTCTATTCACCTAGTGTAGCATAAAAAAACTAGGGCCTTGCTAGGTTCTTTCTAGAGATTATCCCAAGTCAAAAATTGTTGGAATGTGCTGGTCGCATGAAAACTTATGTTTTTGGTGGGCCTTTGATCTTCTTCACATCCTCCCACCACCATCTTTTCTCCTCATCTGGTCTTGGTGAAAAGGCCGTTATGTAACTCATCTTGGTTATATAGTAATGTCCAACAGGGTTTGCAATCCAAACTATCATATCTTCATCCTCCTTTAGTCTCGAGGAAGCTTTAGTAAGAGCTTTTCTTACAATATTCCATTCATCAGCCATTCTCCCTCTAGCTCTAAAAGCTTGGTCACTCTTGCACTTTGATGACAACATATTTTCTACGTCTTGGTCCTTGACACCTGCCAAGGTGTTGAGACCTTTTTGGGCTAGTGTTTATGTTGTATCATTAAAAAGTTTGTAGACTTCTTTCGCCCCTATCTAGGGGTCCAACCCCAACCTTAGGTCTATTTTTGATCCTCCATATCAGGAAATGACTTACTAGAGGGTAGGCCAACACCAACACCTTCTAGAAGATTGACCATTAGTGATTTTTTTGATTGGACTTCTAATTCGTGCCTCCAAGGACAATGGGCTTATGTGTTTCTCCTCCGTTAATTTTTACCAATATCCACTTGTTGTTGATCTCCATAAGCTCTTGAACTATTGTTTTCCTAAAAAGGAAAGGATTTTTTAACCCCTATACTACACCATTTTTGGCATGGTCAATCTCTTCCAAGAGACAAGGGGAATGCCTTATTTTCTTCATCCTGCCCTAAAACATTATAACATAGCTACTCGATCTCGTTGATGATTGACTTTGGAATAAAAGCCATTGAAATACAATATACAAGGATGGCTAAAGAACAAATTTGTACTAGAGTAAGCCTTCCTCACAAGGAGAGCTACTTGTTACACCATGTTTTGATTCTCTTCTCCATTTTATGAACTAACCTCAACCGGTTTTTGTGTCCATAGGCGTTTGGTTTAGTTCGAACCCTAGGTATTTTAGGCCAGAGTCTAATAAGTGAATTTGATTGGGTATCATTTCTTTGATTGCTTGTTCATGCCATGGGGTAGCTTTGTTGAAGAAGATAGCTGATTTTTGTACATTTATCATCATCCCTTTAGCTTGACAAAAGACTTTTGGTGCTTGATCTCCAACAAAATAACATCATCCACAATTAAGAGGTCGGTAAGGCTAATTTCTCTTGAATTTGAATCACTTTTAGTCCCCTAGATCTCCTTAGGCGTTTAATTTATTGAATTAGATCTTCATTTACAAAGAGGAACAATAGGGGTATTTTGCCTTAGACCTTGTGAGCACTTGAAAAAGGAAGATGAAGAAAGCCATTAACCAGGACAACGAAGGTAACAAAGTGCAAACAAGCTTCTTTCCAACATCAATCATAATTAATTTTAAGTAAAGGGTGCTTACCTGGTCATAAGCTTTTGAGAGGTCAAATTTGATGATGAAGGTTGGCTTCTTCTTTGTCTTAACTGTGTGTAGGGCCTCCTATGTGATTCCCATGACATCATGAATTTGCATCTCGATTAAAAGCCCAAAGCTCTAGACATGATTGACTTGAGCTTGGATGCAGTCAATTTAGCTATAATCTTGTAGATTGCATTGCATAGTGCCATGGGTCTTGTTACCGACTAGATTAGCGGTCTCATCAAGGTCCATCGAGACGCTATGGTGGCACCACGAGGATGAGTGTCCAGTGTCACTGCGACACTTATCCTGCCCTGTTTAAGCGCAACTCCCACTCTCAAAAGGCTTTGGGAGGCTTCCCTAATACACAAAATGACACCTCACCCAATTGATAGTAGACTAGTGCCTTAACTATTGGGCTATGGTGAAGGGGTAGGAGTTAATTATTTAAAGTCTGCTGATATACAATTGATCTAACACAGAAAATAGGACCATAACAATAGCAAAATATCATTCAAATCATCACAATATATAGCTCTAATACACAAGATTGAATGCTAATAACACTTACCAATGCTTGGAGATTTATCTTGGCAAAATACATTGGTATTGTGGATGAAAATGAGATGTAGGCTCACTGCAAATGACTGCAGACCTGCATCAAATCTTGAATTCCCCCCCTTAAAATATTCAACTAGAGCATACAAACTAAGGGGAAACAATTACCCTTGGGGAAGGGAACTCCAAGACAAAATCCGAAGGGTTCCTAGCTCATGAAATGTGAAATTGCAGCAAGCTAGTATATGTATCTTTTTGTATTTTTAATATTTTTATAAAACAAAAAATTAAAAGAATTTAGATTTTTTGAAATGAGATTTGGTTGAGAGAAAGTGCGACTTACCTTTCGACTTTAGATCTTGGACCAAAGGACGGGTTAGGAGTTGATGGACTATCATCTCCACCTTAGTCTAGAAAGAATCAGTTGCTCTTGTGCTTTTGCTAGGAAAGCTTGGTCTAGGAGGTCTCCCACCACTATATTGGCATGGGTGTAAAGGCAAGCTATTCTCCTTGTTGAAGATATCCCTTGAAGGATGTGTTCAACACTTGGATCCTAGCTCCTTGACACCACCAAAGGCAGTGATGAGGCGCCAAACCTATATCCTTGCTTCCAAGTGACTAAGTAGTTCCTCGATGGATCATTCTCTTGATTTTGCAATTAACCAAAGCATAAAAAACTACCTTTCGATGAAGCACTATTACTTAAAAGCCAAGAAGAGATGGAATAGAATAATCAACCATAAGTACTCAAGAGAATGAATGTTCAACTAAATGGCATTATTGTTGATTTTGTAGCGTTGGACAGGTACTTCCACAGAGGCTTGGTGTCTAGCTTGTGGAAGTTGTCTAATGCCTCTTAGAACCTTAAAAGTTCATTTTGTGTAAGTGAATGACCTTTTGTAATTAATGGAGGTTAATTAATTTAAAAGCTTAAGTTATTGGCTTTAGTAACTTAAGTAAGAATTAAATTAAGGCATAACCGTTAGATCTAAAGTGAACGGGAGGTTAGATCTACCGTTGACCACTTTGGATGAGATCTAGGTTTTTGGCTTAGGGTTTGATTTGGTCTGATCTCAAGATTATAAAAAGGCAGCTAAGGTGAGAGGAGAAGACAAGAAGTGAGATAGAGACCACACACGGAGAGTGGGACCACACATGGAGAGTGAGCAGGTGCAGGGATCAGAGGGAAAGAGACAAAGGGACAACAAGGGTTTTAGCAGCCTTGAGGTTTTTGGGGCTAGGCTGATTGCTGTAATTGTAATTTTCTCAAAGGGGTCATTTTCCCAGGAAGGGAGCCCCAAATTAATAATAAATTCTCCAAGAACTGGTTTACTCGCGAGGGTTTTTCCAGGGGTTTTTACCCGGAATCTCGTGTGCAATTGTCTTTTATGGTTTCCTGATTTATTTGCTTTCGCTGAATCTTTGGAGTTAGAGAGAGCAACTTGTATAGGCTAAAGGGCAAGCCTATGCGAGCTATGGCAAGCAGTAACAAAGTGACAGAGGACATGGAGCAGAGAGCTCCGAAGGTTGAGCAACTCAGAGGGAGTCAACCTTCAGGTTCCAGTGGGAAGGATCAACCTTCTAAGCAGTCATGGTACGAGATGACCATGCAGGATGCTCAGGAGCAGGAGGCCTCTAGGAGCATAATTAGAGGAAAGTCTTCACAAACAAGTTCAAGCAAGTTGGCTGGGATAGCTTTCGAGTCAGAGGGAGAAGCCAGAGTTGGCAAGGTAGCAGCTTTGATAGCGAAGATAGAGCCATCTCCAAGTGGCAGAAGTACCTTCCTCGCTAAGAGGGAGTGTTGATTTTGTAGCATCAAGCATGTACTTCCATAGAGGCTCAATGTCTAGCCTGTAGCCTGTGGAAGTTGTCTAATGCCTCTTAGAACCTTAGAAGTTCATTTTGTGTAAGTAAATGACCTTTTGTAATTAATGGAGGTTAATTAAGTTAAAAGCCTATGTTATAACTTATTGGCTTTAGTAACTTAAGTGAGATTAAATTAAGTCATAACCGTTAGATCTAAAGTGAACGGGAGATTAGATCTCAACCATTGATCACTTTGGATGAGATCTAGGTTTTTGGCAGCTAAGGTTAGGGTTTTATTTGGTCTAATCTCAAGATTATAAAAAGGCAGCTAAGGTGAGAGGAGAAGACAACAAGTGAGATAGAGACCACACACAGAGAGTGAGCTTTCAGGTGTGCAGGTGTAGGGATATGAGGGAAAGAGACAAAGGGACAACAAGGGTTTTAACAACCTTAAGGTTTGTGAGGCTAGGCTGATTACTGTAATTGTAATTTTCTCAGAGGGGCCATTTTCCCAGGAAGGGAGCCCCAAATTAATAATAAATTCTCTAAGAATTGGTTTTCTCGTGAGGGTTTTTCCAGGGGTTTTTACTTGAAATCTCGTGTGCAATTGTCTTTTATGGTTTCCTGATTTATTTGCTTCCGCTGAATATTTGTTTAGAACCTAACTGTGTTGTGATTCAGTGAAATGTGTTTTTGCTCGGAATTAACAATCGGGTGCTAGGTTCAGGAATTTAATAATTATGATCTCACAATTCATCAACAACATGAAATGAGAGGGGCTAGCCTTATATAGTTTTTCATTAAAACGACTAATTTGACCCTCTCTCATAAAATAACTTTTTTGGTTTGTCATCCACATGTTGGAGACTAAACCCTTGACAAAATAATATTTTTTACATTAAAAATAACCCATAACTGGGTTTGATTTGATTCATTGAGGCAATGGTTAGCTTTGAAGACTGATTTACTTGGTTTAGAGTGCAAACAGATAGCTCTAGATTCCCTTCTCAAATGTTCAATTTATTGACCCAATGGCCATTTGCTTTATTTCTCCACAACTAGTATTATAACCATCGACCCAATGTTTATTTGACCCTAGCAGCTGTGATTTGACTTGATAAGGAGCCGATATAATTGAGTTCGCGGGGGTCGGTTTCCTATTTTATGCCACAATTTAATTAATGGTCAATTGTTGTGTTGTTTGGGGCGTTCAACGAGATTCATTCGGGCATAGATTAATTAAAGAAAAGGTTCCACATCTCCTCTTTGACCCATGACTTAGAGAATGTGTCCATGATTTGACCAACGACAAACTTACTTGGATCACTTTATTGTTGGCTCCATTTGCTTTTATTTTTTATTTGGAAGACCCACGATATCTTGGAAAGGCGACTTCTTTATGTCCCGTGACTATGACGTGGGGGCCACTTTATAATGTGGCGGCTCCACTAACTTTGGCGGCTGTTTTAGTGTTTGTTAGTGGCTTCCACGATTTGTACAAAATGGCTAGATGCTCGATCCGTCATGGGTCACGTTTATCCATAGTTTAAGTGAATCATCCCACGTCTATGTTAAAGCGCTCATTACCCAATTTGGTCCACCCCTTGATAATGTTCTATGAGTTTACACTTTAATCACTTGATATCTTGAAATTAAATAAAGGAGATGACCCCTTTATACTTCACATAAAACGCCACCTGTTGCCCCCCCTTTAATTTCTTTCTTAAGAGCCTTCCATGGCTTTGTTGTAATACTTTGGATAAGGGGGTCTTTATAATATTATTTAATTTTTCTTTTATAACTTAGGACATAACTTTAAAATGCCCTTTTATTCTACGTTGCGGGGGAGAGCCCCCCCCTGAACCCTCTCCCGAAGCGCGCTCCCTTGTCGAAAAATGTGCTCCCTAGTTTTTCAAGGAGCACTCATGGAGTGTCTAGGGAGCGAACACTCCTTGAGGAGGGAGCACACACTCCCTCCTCAGGAAGCGTTCGCTCCCTGGGCGCTTCTTGAGCGCTCCCAGCGAAAAAAACGCTTCTTGAAAATGCTCCAATGGGCCTGCGCGTGTGAGGAGGTTATTGGGAGTTTTTTTTTAGTTTTTTGAGAGAAATGAAGCAAGGGAAAGGTAGCCTAGGGTTAGGTAAGAGGTTAAAACACTCATTCACTCCTTTTTCTCTCATTCTATTTCTCATTTCATTCATTTCACTAATCTTTGATAAGAGGGTTTTGAGAGGGTTCTTTCTAGCTCTTGAGGAGATTGAAGGGAGATTGAAGGGAGATTGAAGAGCTTGGAAGGAATATTGAAGGCTCCCATAGGGAGATTGGAGA
>ML808317.1:14744-32171 GCA_009831015.1 Picea engelmannii | reverse complement strand
ACTTGTAGCATGGATTATTATTGTTTTACACTTTATGTGGACATATGTGCTAGGGATACCTCATATAAATGAGGCTAGCACTCAAACTCATTTTCATCATCACAACATCTCACATTTGTGGGATATCTCTCTGTAAAAGGTCGCTCTACTTCTCTTTTCTCTTGGAGTCTTTTGTGCACACTATTGGTCTTTTGTGCGCACTATTGGAGTGATGTTTTGGATGGATGTTTCTCTTGTTGATGGTGAAGTCTTCATGAACTAGGGTTTCCTCATGCTAATGTGCATTGCTATTAAGAGTTTACTTTGAATGCATGTGATGTTTCTTGGTTTATCTTGTTAATTTGCTCTATTAGAGTGGTAATTTTACATGTTATTTTCATATTTCTTAGATATTGAAATCCTAAGGAAGGATTAAGAGTGGTCATCCCCTTCCCTTGTTGTTTTCCCCTTAATTAATTGAAGCATTCAATATTTTCATTGAGGGTTAGGAATGGCTATCCCCTCAAGGTCTATCTTGGCTGGGGTTTGATTCTAGGGGTTAGGAGTGGCTACCCCCTAGTTTTCAAGACCTAGTTTCCATCCATCTTCTGTGCTAGACACATTGGAATAAGTGGGATGGCACCTAGGGTTTATAAGTGGATAACTTTAGTGGCTTTTCCTTTGAGGTTTATCTTAGTTCTATGAGTGGATAGCTCCAAGATTTAACCTTCACCTTTTCTCTTGCTTGGACTCCATGAATGCATTGTACTGACTCCATTTGCCCTAAGAAAGTAGACGGCACTAGTCTTTATACATGTGATGCTTAATACTCTCAACAACTCTTGAAACTCTTTCACTCTCTCTCCAAACGATTTGTCTAACATCACTAACTCCAACTCTAACCTACCTCTTAGAAAACAAGTGAATTTTATTGTTGTTGTTATAAATGTTTGCTACAGCCATTAGGGCTTGATATTATTGCTGAATACTTACTTAATATTGTGGCTAAAGGTACTCAGAATCATTTTTTTGCAATCGGTTATTGTTGTACTTGTTGAAGGCTTAATTCTAATATGTAATTGCTAATTTTCTGGGTTGTTTTTCCTATTGCTGATATACACCAGTTTACTGCTGCAAATTTACAACAGCAATTAGTTTTACTTGCCACCTAACATCCAGAAGTATTGGTAGGTGTTATAAGTTGGTAATTGATTGTTATATGCATTGGAATGTTCCTTGTCTCGTACAGGTGAACCAATTACCCCATATAACCAATATCCTGCCATCCACTTTCCTTGACCTAACCTATCACATCTAAGTGGCCAAGATAGGGGTTATAAACTTGCTTTTGCTTGCTATAGCATCCCTTGAGGTCACTAGGGAAGCCTCCCTTGTGTTGGACATCTTTCCATCACTAAAAAGAGGGAAGTACTTGTCTAGGTGACAGTGGTGACTAGTTCTAATTGTTACACAAGATTGGCATCTTGTAAAGGGCTTTGCACAAGTACAAATCCTATGATAACAATTCTTATGTTGGGAAATAGACATAGGTGTCCATTCATGAGAGTGTTGAGTTACAACAAAGAAAAATAGCCAATTTTGTGTGTCTGCCTAGAGATTAACAACAGAAACACCAACTCAAAGTCTGATATCCTTGATTTTTAGCAAATAATTTGGCAAGGAGACGAGCTCTTCCATTTTAATCGAGAATAATATATTTTTAAGCAAAAACACTCTACTGTTGTCTGAGGTTTCATGCATCTTCAGTAAGTTCCACCACAACATGACAAATGCATCATTATCATCTTGAACTTCAAGAAGCATCTCATTCGTTACCAAGAGCTTGATCCCCTCTCGATACTTTGCATCGTTCCTAGGCATCTACATCGGTTTCACTTCGGATCTCCTTTTCCTATACAAGTTTGTCCAAACATCTGTATTCAAATATGGCAAGCATCTTCTATTTCCACTATTTAAATTATGACCGTTAAATTTTTTGCTTACATCCAACATTATATGAGATAAACTAGCCATTTTTCTAGGGTTTAAATACGCTAAACAAATCTTAAATATAAATTTATTACGACAACACGATGATTTACAGTGTGTACCACACACTAAACAAAAGTTTTGTCACAAACCAATTCCTTTCCGATCACGAACTAGAATAAATTTGCTTTCGAAACTTTCAAATCTATTACTAATTCTAAGAAATAATAAACTCAAAATCTCTTACTAATTCTCCAATTGGACGATTTTGGCAATTCGTACAGACCCGTACAACACTGTTAACAATAGCTTCTTTAGATAATCGTACGGTGTATCGTGAATATACTCTTCAACTCTTGCTCCGACTCATATTCATGATTCGATGGCTCTTCCTCGAAGGTTGGCTTCACTTTTAAGCTCTTCATATGGCATCTCCTACACTGGTGGCTCACCCTAGTCATTTTCTCCTTTAATGGCTCCTACACCAATGACTTAACCTAGCGAACACCCATCACCTAGTAGCTTACTTTTTTCTGACAATAAATCATACTCACCCTTTATGGTTGTGGCTCTCCCTGTTCGATATCACTATTAGGCCAATCTCGATGGTGGCAGCTCTTACCACAACATATACAGCTTTATTCTCTTACTGCACCCTCTTTGACGACAACATATCAAACCCTTGCTGGTGGCTAATTTAAAAAATCTTGCTTTACTTTTTTATCGTTGATTATAGCTTACGATCAAATCCCACAATGGGTATGATAGACCCTACTCACCTTTGTCTACATAAAGTCTCACAAATTCTCTAATTCATCACACGCTTATTTTTGTTATTCCTCTGTGGTAAGTGTTGATGGACAGGATTCGATTTGTACGCTTTATCTTCTGTCCACTTGTGTGTAATCGTAGTTCCTTGGCTCCTTCACCTACTTTCTCTCAACCTTAGCTTCTCGTCAACCTGGCTTTAATACCTTTTGAGATTTACACACATGTGTGTGGACAAGAATACACATTGGAATGAGAAAGAGTGGATTTGTACATATATTAGATGATGCAATGTCTCATCACATAGAATAAGAGCAGAATACATAGAATAACTCCCAAATACCTAACTATTAACCAATACATTAATGATTACATTAAATTCCCCATTATTACATCACTTTATTAGTCAACGTTTATTATTCGTCCAAGTCCTAAGTTCTATATATGACCATTATCTATAAAAAGTGTCGATATAAAAGATAAAGTTTAAACAGTGGGTAATTCTAAGACTAAGAACCTTACAATCTCCTAGACAGGCTTTAAGACCTTGAAAATCAATGGGACAGTTGCACAACTAACGCTTGAAGAGCTTTAAGGGTTGTTAATACAAGAAGAATTGGACTTGTGAGAAGAGGAAATCACATCGGATGAGGCATTTATGGTCAAGGGAAACATAAAACAAATATGAAACAAAAGGAACCAGAAAAGGACACAAAGGTAACTATGCAATGTGATTTTGATTCAAAAGGTTACTCTGTTTATGAAAAATTTTGGCATTTTATAAAAGACTATAGACATAATCCTTGGAGTCAAAATAACAAGGGTCAAAAGAATGGGGGTCTAAATAATAAACCTCATAAATCAAACTTTGTGAATGAGCAATCAAAAAGACTGGATGATAAAAAAACGCTACTTATGTGTCGTCGCACAAATAAGTACATTTCACATGAATGATATTTAGAGGTTGGATTCAAGTGAAACCAAACATATGATGGGGCATAAAGAGTTGGTGGACATGGAGGATGATTCGGGCGATGGAGATTCAATAATTGCTCCACCAATCCTCCTAGTTCCTAGTCACTACAAGACATTCTCTAGTGCCTCCATGTGATTTGGTAATAATGCTTACCTTGTACACTCTCCTTTGATTGTGACTTTGTTCTTGGCACATGACCATGCTCTCATCTCCAAAAAAGAAAGAAGCAAATCAACTCATGCTATGAGGATGACATCTCCATACAAAAGGATAATTCTTACTCATTGCAATCTTCCCCCATGTGTTATGAAAACTTTCCAGACACATGCAATGAGACTTGGTAGGAGTTGAACTTCTTCTACAAGAACCTCTCTTGCCTCCTCTAGTCCCAAGGCCATTACCTGCTCATCACTAATGTCGCAGTGTACATTATTCTCTTATATATGCTCACCAATGTCACACGTCACTTTCCAATGTGGCATTTTGTTCAAGTTGTATCCAAGTCAATTTTGCAACTCACCCCTTAAGAGTCGAGGCCATCTTTAAACTGGTTTCACTACTTCATCAAATCCAAAACTTCATTGATTCGTTCATCAGTAGACATCAGGACCCTTACCTTGCATATCGTTCCTTGAAGACCATTGCCATTGCCTCAACCACTTCCTCCCAACAAGTACATTGTTAGTTTGTTGAGGCCATGTGTCTATTACATTGAGTGGGCATCTTGATGCACAAGCTCACCACGTTCAGGTACTCCTTAGATGTCCTTGGTCATCTCCTACGAAATAAGGGGCATGTTGATGGGCAAGCTCCCCCTATTCAAGTACTCCTTGGATGCCCTTGGTTATCGCCTATGGAACAAGCAAGGGAGGAACAAGATCATTAGAGAGGTCGTTCACAAACACATTCAAGTCACTTGGGTAGATCCACCCACGAGTTCAAACCCAAGATGACCTTCTACACATAACATTTTATAGAGATGAGGCACTGCCTCATTTTCAAATGAACCTACACACTTCTTTACTTGATGCATGCCCTCGGGATCCCTCTCGACCAGTTCAAGGTTGGTTCTCATCAACTTCGGGTGAATGTCGATCACCACATTCCATGCGTGGACAAGGTTTGTCAACTTTGCCACCTATAAGAGATAAAGAAAGAGGAACTTTTCAATTTCCAATGCCCCATCTACTATCAGATCTGAGGTCGATAAGATTGCCTTTTCAGGGGGTCTCATAACTCCCTCTCCATCTTCTTCGAGTATCTGAATTAGCAGGGCTTTGCATTATACATGCAAGAGGCTTATAGGCCTAAGATCGTCTTTGCTCAAACGACCCCTACCACTAGAGACTACCAAGACAATCACCTCCTTCTTCCCAATGCTCACTGACAAAGGCTCCAAGAAACAAGTAGACAGCAGTGCCATGTCAGCTTCCAAATACATGAGATCTYGAGAAGACCCCCAACCTCTGCCTGTGAGACTCTTGCAACAATGTCRAGTCAAGGTTAAGGAGAATTCTATTCTTCATAGCAGACAACCTTCTTCCTTCCCATCCAAATAACAACRAAGAGTGGCCTCTTCCAGACAGCATGTTGCACACAAATATTCCAGTACATCCAAATCTTCCAATTCATCTGGACAATTCTCCATCAAGAATYTCTTCACTCCAGCATCAAATGGTACCTCATACCTCATTATCATATTAAATCATYCRCTCTTATTACATGTACATAACTAAATTATGTATATTAATGACTATTTTGGGGGTAATCCACTTGACTGTGTATAATAACTCAAAATCTCAACAAACCTCCTATGAAGCTTAAGGACCTATGTAGAGCTYGCTATTACCCTCTTTTTTTATTACACATGCATATGGTATTAATGTTTTCCACATTAAATTCCCTAGGTAGCCTTATTAACTTTAAATTACATTTGACACGTCGCTTTTTGTAAGTGGAATAAATATTATAAGTTATTCTATGGTTATGACCTAATAACCTTAAAATATCCAACACTAAGACTGCAATACAACCTCTAAGTCACCCCCAACCTCACTTAACCCATCTGAGACAAC
Organism: Picea engelmannii; assembly: GCA_009831015.1. Classification (NCBI taxonomy): domain Eukaryota; kingdom Viridiplantae; phylum Streptophyta; class Pinopsida; order Pinales; family Pinaceae; genus Picea; species Picea engelmannii. The sequence goes on along the minus strand of ML808317.1, from coordinate 26,384 downwards.
TAGTTACTCAAAAGCATTATTACTAAGCATGATAAAGGCATTTCTTTCAAATCAAAGTTGGAAGCAGTGCATATTCTTTAGGTGTCATAACAATGCCCCCTCCTTGAACAACTTTGCCCTTAAACATATGTATTGATAGATGTTAATGTGTTTCTAAATTTTGTTGCAAATGGGATGGACAACAATTATCCACATAAAGATATAACAATCTCATGATGATGGACCATTATAGTTTGATAAGGCCAATGATCACCATTCCAAGAATGATTTTCCTTCTCCTATTTGATCGTGGCTCGAGAAAGGTACCTAAGATAATAGGATCACATTCTGGATTAGAAGGATGGGGTGAGAACCCCTCCTCCAAAACCCCCCCTGCAAGCCATAACTATTTTTATGAGAGGAGAAAAAGGCCTTACCTTCACCTCTTGATTCCTTTTGGGGGGAGCTTCCTTCTTCTTTCCTTGGCATACCTCCTTTCATCATCTCCTCTAGTGAATAGAAAATGTTTCCCACATAAGCCTTCAAGCCAATCTAAGGAATAATCCACCAACTCCTCTTCCTCCATATCCCATTACCACTCAAAATAAGGAAAAATGTTATCCAACTTCAAAGCCATAGGGCCATAAGCAATAGATTGGGAAGATTTCTAGACATAGATGAGAAGACTCTCAAAAAAGAGGCAACATTAGTGGCTAAAATCTATGTAGAATTGAATCTGGGGGGTAGAATCCTAGATGCAATGGACATTAAGATAAAGAGATGATCCTACAAGCAACAAATAGACTATGTTCAAATTCATTTCAAGTGTATTATCCGCAAATTATATGGACATAAGTTGATTGGTTGTCATAATGTATGGACTAGTTCTACAATTGAGAAGTGCTTGTGGAAGTGGTTCAAGAAAAAAAAGTTAAAAGCCTTCAAGGTTTTACCTTGTTTGGTGATGTGGGGCATATGACTTGCTTGTAATGATAATATATTTAATGACAAACAAAATCCTACCTTCCAAGGATTCTCATGAGTGTATGTAATAGACATAAATATATAAAATATAAATATAAATAAATAATAACAATAATTAATATGTAATGAAGAGACACATCCTAATGAAAGGACACGTCTCTTAGTGAGCGTGGGTATATATATGGCACTCATTCATAATCATGATCATACTATCATATTCTCATACATTTATTATTCAATATATTTTTTATTCATATGGATTTCTTTATAATATTCCAAATATTTTAGATGTGTGTGATCTGAACCGGATTGGTTCTGTCACATTTGGTATGAGTGAGTTTGATCCTAGACTTTGGCTACTAGACACTTGGTCAAAAATTGTTTCCCTTGGCAACACGTCTATTGATTCTGGCCACCTCCAAAATTTTAGAGTTTCTCTGATTGCTTCAGGTCGTCAACCACAACGGGCCCTTGGCCATTCACATTGCAAAATATCCAGCGAAAGAAAAAGTATCAATCTGTTTGAATTTGAAGAAACCACTAGTTAAAAATATTAAAAAAGAAAAAGAAAGAGTCAAACACAGAGAGTTATTAAAAAGTTAAGAATGAAGTTCATTGCATAGCATCCAAGCAATGACAAGCAACCATAGCCTGTCAACAAGTCGTAAAAGTCTGTGCTCAATCGGTGGATAACTCAAGGAACCCAAAAGACATCGATTTGATAACGGAAGGGTTGTTAGAAATATATATACAAAATGCCCCTGTTCTGGAAAACGTGAATCTAACAATGTTATCCACAAGAATAGGTCAGGAAATTGTTTCCAATAGAAAAAATTAATAATAAAATAAGGAATTTTTGTTGCAGTTTCCAATCAGTCACCATCGATAATAAGGGTGTTCACCAAGCAGAGTGTTCTCCACCGTGGAAATTCACAGAGGAAGCCAAGTGATTAAAGAGAGGAAGCCAAGCGATTAAAGAAAGGAAGCCAAGTGATTACAGAGCAAAATATTTGCAACTACCCCAATATTGCAGAAAAAAAATCAGTGAAGCAATCGAAAATCTTTGTGTGTAGTTGACAGAGTATTCACTATTTTGATGCAATTGAAGGGTAAATACATTAATCTCGTTGTAGGGTGCCAAAATTATTTCCAAAGTTGCCATCACATACCGCTGTAACTATGTTATAGACGCCGTGAAAATCAAAGACATGACCCTTGACACAAGTTGTGACCTTTAATTAATGGTTAGGGGTTTAAAACTGTTTAACCGCTCGAAGTACCAAAGTATTTCAAAAAGTTAAAAGAAGGTTTTTGTTTAATTGAAAAGTGTTGAAGGTGAAAACGAACATCAAAAAACATACCAAATTAAAGGTCAAAGTTATAAAAAATATAAGTTCCTAAGAGTTCAAAAAGGACATAAAAAGGAAAAATAGCATATATATATAAAAAAAAGGGGGGGATTAACAAGGAATTTTTATAAGGGTGTTATTTAATCCTTTAGGAAGAAGAAGGGGTATATAATCTTCATAATCAGAGAAATTATTTATAGCAAAATTCCGACGAAAAACGAAATGGATCTGAGTGATAGGAAAAAAGGAAGATTTCCTAAAACTGCAAGAAAAAATCTTTCGTTGCTACTTAGAATCAAAGGGACACTTGTAGGGAAAGATATTACTATTTCTATTGCTCCTACTGAGAATAGTAATTATGTTAGTGTTGCTAACCAATTATTGATTCCTGAGTCAAATATAATTGAAAAGATAAACTCGTAGAACAAAAAAGAAAATGACATAAGCAATCTACAACTAAACATTGGAGATTATACCCTTGTATCGCAATTCACTGTTAGAACCTTATTTTGTGATGACAATGACAAAATTCTCGGTTCACCCTGGATGGAAACACTAAGGGTCTTTCATCTTAAACAAGAAGAAGAAGTTTTAACATTCTCCTATAAAAAAGAGTTATTTTTACGAGCTCGCCCTCATGGTCGCGCTCACCTCTGGTTCGAGAGACCCTTCTCCTTCGCCCCCACCGCCTCCTCCACCCCCTCCCCCGCTCCCTCCGAACATAAACGCCTTCAAATCCCTGGTCCCTTCAACCCAGAAGACGCAGAAGTACCCTCTGTCGAAATTTGTGAAAAAAATGGATGATATCCCCAAGGTTCATGTCCACGCAGATTCTTCTCACCCTCTAGCACTCAAAATCACGGAACACGGACTGGTTGGGCAGTTCATGGGAATCTGGCCATCCCCCTGCATGGTTTTTGAATGGGTTGACAAAAACTTGATTCCCCTCATCCAAGGAAAAGTCTCTCCTTCCTTCTGTGGCAAAGGATTTTTTCTGTTTCCTTTTTAGACCAAAACAGACAAAGATCTCATCTTTAGGAGTGGCCCCTATTTCATGGGGGCTCGGGGCCTATATCTTAACAGTTGGTCTCCAGATTTCAGCCCGGAGAACGATATCCCATCGGCTGTCCCAGTCTGGGTTCGTCTCCCCTTCCTGTCGTTTCATTGCTGGAACGATGATACAATCAGGAGCATAGGAAATACTCTTGGAAGATACATCGATCGAGCAGAACCAAGAGATGGAATGCCACGCATGCGTGGGGATATGTGTCGAAGTCACCTGGAAAAGGACCTCCCAGAAGCAATCCAGCTATCTCTCGACAATTGGTCTTTCATCCAGCAAGTCGTTTACGAACAACTTCCTTTTAAATGTAGAATGTGCCATGAATACGACCATTTTGCAAAAAGCTGCCCCAAAACCCCCGCAGGTCCAAAGGGTTAAGAAGAACAGGAACAATGGCAATCCCAGAAGCGACATCGAGGCCCCAACAAACAACATTAGGCCCCCCCTCCAACTGTCATGGAGACTAGAATTGCATCAAGCCCATCCAAGGCAGCAAGCGGAAAAGCTCCACAAGAAAATACCAATCGATATGTTGCCCTCTCTGAGCCTAAGGAAGAAGGAGAGCCTCAAGAAATTCCAATAGATGAAGTGGCTACTTCCTCGCCAGCAAAGGATCAACAAATCCCATCGAGTGCTCAGCATACATCGACTTTAGGAAAAGGGAAAAAACCCCAAGCAAGGCAGAGCACAAAGACAGAAAAAAGCATTCCAATAATCCTGGAAGAAGAATCACAAGGAGAATCCGATGGAGAACCTGGGCGAGACCCTAGCTCAATCTCCAATGCTAAAAAACTAGGAAGGAAGCCAAGTCGCAAAAAAAGGGAAGAAATCGTTGACAAGGAAAATGATCTAGGGCTCCAATCCACACTAGATTCCTCCTTCGGCAAAGAGCATAAAGGATCGAAAGAGAACCCCAGCCCTACGCCCTCTAAAGGGGGGGCTCAAAAACCCACCAGTAAATAATGAACCTGGTCTCTTGGAACTGTAGGGGATTAGGAGGCAAGGAAAAAAAAGATTCAACTCGTCAACTGATTTTTTCCTCCTCTCCTCAAGTTATACTGCTCCAGGAGACCAAACTAAGCGAGGAATATCTCCTCAGAGAAAGCAAATACATATGGAAGACAAGCGAAGGAAGGGCAATAAGCTCCAGAGGGGCTTCTAGAGGCATTTGCACCTTATGGGACCAGAAAAGGTTCACGTTGTTGGATTGCCAACAAGCTCAACAATGGCTGCTAACCAAACTGAGAAACGACACCTCATGTAACTCTTTTTCCATAATAAATGTTTATGTCCCGAATCTCCATCATGCATAATTAGACTGTTGGAGGTCTTTGTTCAATATTTTGGACGTGGAATCCAATAGCGACATCATTGCAGCAGGTGACTTAAATACCACGCTCTATCCCTGGGAAAAGAAGGGGGGATTGTTGGTAAGGGATCCAGAAAGGGAACATCTAGAAGATATGATATCCACCTTCAATCTCTTCGATCTGAAGCCTGGTGGTGGTCATTTCACTTGGTCTAACTGAAGGACAGGCCTTGGGCATATCACGGCCAGGCTAGACCGTTTTCTCTTAAGCAACTCCCTCCTCACGGATTCCTCTCGCATCACTTCTGAAATTCTTCCCTGGGCCAGCTCTAATCACCGACCTATATTGCTATATTTCTCCCCTTTCTCGGATCTGGGCCCAATCCCCTTCAGATTTAACTCGTTATGGTTGGAAGCCCCAGACTTCAGACCCCTTGTATCCACCTCTTGGTCTCAGTGGGTGCAAGGATCCCCAGTGCACATATGGGAATAAAAGTTATTAAGACTCAAAAGAGACATCCGAGAATGGGTCAAACTCACCTTCAAAGCACCAAAAGTGGAAATTCAAAACACAAAAGCGCAGATGACTACAGTCATGGCAAAAATTGAAAATGGTCGATCACACCTGAGTTATTGGTGGAGGAAGGTCAACTACATATTCGTCTTCAATCTATTATGAGAAGAGAAGAAGATTCATGGAGACTAAAATCCAGGGCTCTTTGGCTTTCTGTTGGTGATCAGAACACGTATTTTTTCCACAAGCAGACTCAAGCAAGGAAAGGATTCAATACAATCTCCAAGATAGCAGACCCTGGAGGGAATAACTGTACATCATTTGAAGATATTAAAAAGGCAGCAGTCTCTTATTTTGCAGACCTGTACAAAGAAAAAGATGCAAAGAACGAAAAGGATAGGGAGGAGGCGCTCTCCAACATACCCAAGTTGATAAAGGAGGACGAGAATGAGAATCTAATCCAGAAAGTTTCTGAGGGAGAAATATGGAACGTTATCAAACACCTTCACCCTGATAAAGCCCCGGGGCCCGACGGTTCACGGCTCATTTTTATCAAAATTTCTGGAGTACCATTAAATATGATCTGATCAAAACGATCCAGTACGTCCAGAGATCTTCAAGACTGGGGGGGGCACCAATTCCACTTTCTCAGCTCTTATTCCCAAAGAGAAAAATCCAGGGTCCTTTCCAAGATACCGTCCCATCTCCTTGTGCAACGTATCTTATAAATCCTTACAAAAATTATAGCAAACAAAATTCAACTTCTCCTCCCAAAAATCTTCTCCCCCGGTTAGGGTGGCTTTGTTCCCAAGAGGCAAATTTGGGACAATATCATTTTAGTCCAAGAAGTTGTTCAGTCAAGCAAACTGAGAGGAGAAAGGGGCATGGTAAACTAAGAGGAGAAAGGGGCATGGTAATTAAGTTGGATATGGCCAACGCCTTTGACAGAGTCAATCACAGTTTCCTCCTTTAGGTTCTCAGAAAGTTCGTATTTCACCCCTCATTCATCAATTGGATTCAGTCCTGTATAAGCAACCCCTAGATAGCTCCTTTGATCAATGGGCACCCCTGCTCTTTTTTTAAGGCTTCCAGAGGACTGAGACAAAGGTGCCCTCTTTCACCCTATCTCTTCATCCTTATGGCTGAGGCTCTGGGACGAAGATTCGACCAAGAAAGACAACAGAAAAACATTCCGGGAATAAGAATAGCCACAGGGGTTAGACGAATAAATCATGCCCAGTTCGCGGATGACACCCTCCTGATAGGAGGAGCCTCCACAATCATGGCCAGAAGATTCAAAGTTATCCTGGATCAATTCCTAGAAGCCTTAGGAGGCAAGGTGAACTCAGCGAAGTGTTATATCTACGCTTGGAACACCAAAGCAAGAATTTTAGCAAATATAGCGAACATTCTCCAGTACCCGATAGCAATCAACTGGAGATCATTCAAGTACCTTGGAATCCTGATTTGCCTCTCCTCTGTTCCAGCGAACGACTCGGTCATAATAACTTCTAAAATAAAGGCCAGAATGGAACAGTGAGCAGCACAGTGGTTGAATCCGACGGGCAGATTGGTTCTAATTAAAGCAATGTTATCTGGTCTCCCCGTCTACCAGTTCTCCTCTCTTCTAGCTCCTACCTCAATCAAGTCTTCTCTAGCACAATCAATTAGAAAGTTTCTCTGGTAAGGAGGAAAAACCAACAGAAAGCGCTATCATCGGTCAAATGGTAGGTGGTTAGAGAACCCAAAGAGTTTTGGGGATTGGGAATAAGAGACCCAACACTAGTTAATCTGGCGCTAGGAGCTAATTTGCTCTGGAGATCAATCACAGGGAAATTAACATGGTAGAAAAGAGCGTTGATCAACAAATACTTCCACCAGGATCGTCTCAAAGGAATCGACAGGTACCTTGAACATCCAATGGGTTCTCCCATTTGAAAGATGTTGTCAGCTTCGTTGCCCCTAATCCGATCTCATCTCCACTGGATACCTAGAAACGACAAAAAAATAAGGATCTAGGAGGACAAAATCGTCAACAACACTCCTCTCGAGACAAATGACAGCAAGATCCAGCTCCGGGAATGGCTCACTACAAATGGGAAAAATACATTGTATGACATCTCAAAGTGGAATTCGACTGGAAAGTGGGTAAGCTGGAATTTAGGGGACCCTCCGAGCGATCTCAGAAATCAAGCGGACTCTTTGTTGCAAGATCTGAAAGGTTCCTCTCTGCACCACCTCCTTGACTCCAACGAAAGGGGATGGGGAGATCATGGCTATATGGTGGCAATTGGCTACGATTCCCTCTTAATGCAGGGCAGAAACCCAATCAAAGTAAACTGGGCCAAGCGTATATGGCACCCGGATACGCCCCCAAAAATTAACATTTTCAGTTGGATTCTGTTACAGGGGAAAATCCTCACCTGTGAAAATCTAAAAAAGTGTGGAATCTCGAGCCCTTCCAAATGCGTCCTCTACAAAAATCACTCGGAGACAATTGCTCATTTGTTCCTTGACTGCGATTTCTCCAAAAAAGTCTGGCGGGAGATCTTGCAAAATCTTTCCCATCGCGTTAATTGGCCAGGGGAAATCTCAAAATTGCTAGGCAACTGGACCTCTTATTACAAAAAGCCCTTCTTCAACAAACCGATCCTCAAAAGAATCTGGTCCTCTCTCCCAAAATTTGTGTGTTGGCAGGTTTGGCTGGCTCAGAACAAAAGTATCTTCTTTGAAGAAGTACCGAAACTAGAAAAAACCACCAAAGCCATAAGAGCTCAATTTGTGGAGTTCTTTAACTCAAGAAAAATCTCAATTTCAGTTGGTGCCCGGCTTGACAAACAAGAAACTCAATGGATAAACCAGCGAGAAATTCAATACTCCACTTCTCTCACTCAGCGTCGTAGACCAAATTGGCAACTTCATGTTTCTCCGGCAAAGCTTCAAGACTGGTTAATCTCTCAAACATCCGATGTCCTCCTTTTCAATGGCGCCTCCAAAGGCAATCTGGGAGTTGCAGGAGCGAGAGGGGTCTCGCTTAACCCAAGGGGATTGACAGCAGTAAGATATGCCTGGAGCATAGGATATGCCTCCGATAACCAAGCAGAACAGCTCGCCTTGTTGAAAAGAGTTCAATTGGCAGTCGAATCGGGAGTCGCCAATCTCATCATTGCTGGAGACTCTCTGATTACCATAAGGAGCATGCTCACTGGTTCAAAGCCAAGAAACATCCATCTAGCTCCAATTTGGAAAAAGATCAGATCATCCCTCACAGATTTACAGTCAGCCTCCTTCATCCACATCAAAAGGGAAGATAACAAATGGGCAGATGAGCAGGCCAACCTGGCGACAAGGCTGCCACAAGGAACAAAAAATGTCACGAGAGACTCCACCTTCGAGAAGCTGAGGTACCACTCTCTTGGACAACAGACTAACCCACAGGACCAAGCAGCAACAGGCAGCAGATCAAATGGAAATCCGAGAAGATAGCGTAGCCCTCCAAACTACTTCAGATCGGGAGCAGGTTCATTTAAACAAGTTCCAGTCAGCAGAAACACAAGAAATGAAAGGCCCATCAGCAAATGCCACCCCCCTTTTTTAATGTTTTTTAAAAGTACATGCATCTTAGGAGTCTTTTATTAGACAGCAACTATTAACCCCTGTTGTTTAGAAGGGAAACATAGTCACAGGAAAGACACAAACGGCCCAAGGCCAATTTTGCCCAAAAGCTTCAAGCAATGGCAATCAGCCAATACAAGACTGTAATTTCTGATTTCTTAGGCAAGCCTTGGCTGCCCCTTTTTAATATATTATCTCCCAGTTTCTTTTTAAAAAAAAAACATTCTCCTATAAAAAGAAGAAGATAACGTTACAGGACATTAAATTGGATTTAGATCTAGCAACATCAGAAGACCTTAAAGATATCTCAAAGATTATCCTTCAAGATAATCAAAAAATTGTACAAAAGGTGCAAAAAGAATTTGACAAGGTTGTTACAGATAAAGATGAAGAAATTTCTCGCCTTAAGAATCAGCATGTCGCAACATGAAACGCTAAAGCAACTTACCAGCAAGAAATCGTTGATTGATAAAGAAACAATGACTAATCCCATCGAAATAAAGAAGTCATCATCTGTAAAAATCCAAGTTTCGAGGAAAGGAACAAACACAAATATAGTTGAAGTACAGACAACTATAAATGTTGGAGTACAAACGATGGAAATTCCAAGTATACTTACTAATAGAGGTTCATCGATTAACAATGTAACATCAGTGCATGAAGAAAACAAAACCTTGAAAGTAAATCAAGAAAACGCTACAAGTACAATAACGAAAATTCATGCTACCAAGAGACCTTATCGACATCCCAATCACAAGAGCAGGTATCCTAACCAGTCGATGTATCAACATCACTCAGGACGGAAACAATTAACCTATCTTCCGAAGAATATTGATGTCGACATCATTAAGTCTCATAATAATAATTCATATTGGGTATCGTATAAGCGCAACGTTCCACAAAGGATCAAATTAGGATGGTCAGATCCTTTTGCATTTCAACTATTTTGCTTAGCACTTAGAAGTTCATACTATCTAGTATCATCAACCATAACAGCAACAAGAACCAAGAACCAAGCAAAGACATGACAAGCCAAAGCAAAGACATAAGGCCTTTCCATAAATATGCTTTGAGGACAAAGCATTTCAAAAGGGGAAGGCAATGTAATAGACATGAATATGTAAAATATAAATATAAATAAATAACAACAATAATTAATAATTAATATGTAATGATTAGACAGATCCTAATGAAAGGACACATCTCTTAGTGAAAGAACAGCCCTGCGTCAGTATATATATGGCCCTCATTTGTAATCATGATCATACTATCATATTCTCATACATTTATTATTCAATATATTATTTATCCATGTGGATTTCTTTATATTGTCCAAATATTTTGGATTTGTGTGATTTGAATCGGATTGGTTCCGTCATAGTGTACAATATATTCCAAGGCTACAAGATGGAGGTGAAGGTAAAAGTTCCAAGACAATAGGGGAGCTATTGATTGAAGAATCATATCCATGGGGCTTCTTTGATGGAGCCAAAGAGGGTCCACAAAATTTCTAGTGTTGTGAGATTTTATTTTTCTCATATAATGATTTCATCAAATTCAAAACAAGCTTGGGTCCAAGAGCAAATGATTCCGCTGAATTCCGAGCTTTAAGAAGCCTCTTAAAACTAGCAATAAATAAAGGGATTAATCGTTTGCAAGTTTCCAAGGATTCTTCACTAGTTATCAACTGGAGTGGTGAGTGACTCTCGGACCAATAGCAGATCATCCGAAAACCAATCTCCAGGCTTTTTCAAGATATTTCACATACCACATAATCAAAGAACTCGATACAATAGCAAACGGACTCTCTAAGGAGGGTCAACACGCTGAAGTTGACCTCTTGATGTTGGAAGAATAACTAGACAGAGTTCTATAACTGACTACTCAACCAATGACATGAAGCAGTTGTTTAAAAGCTGCTAGTATATTGCTTCTGTTTTTCTTGATCTGTTAATAAAGAATTTATTTGTTTGATATCTATTTATGGATAAAGTCCAACAAATGGAGTAAACACTCCAGAGAATATATGTTAGGAAGTCTTTTTGCAAATTGGAGGATTTGTATTTCTTCCATATAAACAGTAGTCAATCTAGACCCTGAGAAGACAATGATTATGAACAACTTCTTTTTGACAAAGTGCCAAGGGCACCTAAAGAATGTAATTATAAATTCAACTATGAATAGATATTACATTTTTATCTTTGGAAAAATCTTAAAATAGCTTGCCCTAAGAAGAATGAACCAGGTGATGAATAATAAAATGAAGCCAAAGAACCTAAATTCTCAAGGAAAAGATGTCTAGATAACCCATGAAAGCTCATGGCCTACAAGAAGAAAACTAAGGTGTGTAGAGATCAATTTGCGAGTCATTCCCCCAAGCAAATTTGGATAGACTTCTTACGATGCAACCAATGGTAAGCCAAAGGAAACATATGATATTCAAGGAGTAAGAAAAGGATTTTAAATGTTAGAGTTTACCTGGTTGCTCAGTAGTTGTTTCTCCCTCTTCTACGTGCAATTAGCTTTCATAGCAAGGGCCAACATGGTGCATTTAACCTTTCCTTAAAGCAACAATGACATGTTTGAAAGAGGACACAATAGCATATTATGTAGATAGCAGTTTCGTGGAGGGCAAATACATGCCTTTAGTGTGCATGCACCACCCTCAATTATATTCCAGATTAGATACCTTTTCCAAAATTAGACCAAAGAGCTTGCATAAGAAGATTACCTATTATAGGAGGGGCACAAATCCCAAGGAGACCATGTAGCAATCAATCTTTAGTGCAAGGGTTTGGTGAATGCATGCATTGAATTTATCATCTTT
>ML808317.1:3667-14694 GCA_009831015.1 Picea engelmannii | reverse complement strand
TTGCTCCTACTGAGAATAGTAATTATGTTAGTGTTGCTAACCAATTATTGATTCCTGAGTCAAATATAATTGAAAAGATAAACTCGTAGAACAAAAAAGAAAATGACATAAGCAATCTACAACTAAACATTGGAGATTATACCTTTGTATCGCAATTCAATATTAGATCCTTATTTTGTGATGACAATGACAAAATTCTCGGTTCACCCTAGATGGAAACACTAAGGGTCTTTCATCTTAAACAAGAAGAAGAAGTTTTAACATTCTCCTATAAAAAAGAGTTATTTTTACGAGCTCGCCCTCATGGTCGCGCTCGCCTCTGGTTCGAGAGACCCTTCTCCNCATAAACGCCTTCAAATCCCTAGTCCCTTCAACCCAGAAGACACAAAAGTACCCTCCGTCGAAATTTGTGAAAAAAATGGATGATATCCCCAAGGTTCAGGTCCACGCAGATTCTTCTCGCCCTCTAGCGCTCAAAATCACGGAACACAGACTGGTTGGGCAGTTCATGGGAATCTGGCCATCCCCCTGCATCGTTTCTGAATGGGTTGACAAAAACTTGATTCCCCTCATCCAAGGAAAAGTCTCTCCTTCCTTCTGTGGCAAAGGATTTTTTTTGTTTCTTTTTTAGACCAAAACAGACAAAGATCTCATCTTTAGGAGTGGCCCCTATATCTTAACAGCTGGTCTCCAGATTTCAGCCCAGAGAACGATATCCCATCGGCTGTCCCAGTCTGGGTTCGTCTCCCCTTCCTGTCGTTTCATTGTTGGAACGATGATACAATCAGGAGCATAGGAAATACTCTTAGAAGATACATCGATCAAGCGGAACCAAGAGATGGAATGCACGCATGCGTGGGGATATGTGTCGAAGTCGACCTGGAAAAGGGCCTCCCAGAAGCAATCCAGCTATCTCTCGACAACTGGTCTTACATCCAGCAAGTCGTTTACGAACAACTTCCTTTTAAATGTAGAATGTGCCATGAATACGACCATTTTGCAAAAAGCTGCCCCAAAACCCCCGCAGGTCCAAAGGGTTAAGAAGAACAGGAACAATGGCAATCCCAGGAGCGACATCGAGGCCCCAACAAACAACATCAGGCCCCCCCTCAAACTGTCATGGAGACTAGAATCGCATCAAGCCCATCCAAGGCAACAAGCGGAAAAGCTCCACAAGAAAATACCAATCGATATGTTGCCCTCTCTGAGCCTGAGGAAGAAGGAGAGCCTCAAGAAATTCCAATAGATGAAGTGGTTACTTCCTCGCCAGCAAAGGATCAGCAAATCCCATCAAGTGCTCAGCATACATAGACTTCAGGAAAAGGGAAAAAACCCCAAGCAAGGCAGAGCACAAAGACAAAAAATAGCATTCCAATAATCCTGGAAGAAGAATCACAAGGAGAATCCAATGGAGAACTTGGGCGAGACCCTAGCTCAATCTCCAATGCTAAAAAACCAGGAAGGAAGCCAAGTCGCAAAAAAAGGGAAGAAATTGCTGACAAGGAAAATGATCTAGGGCTCCAATCCACACTAGATTCCTCCTTCGGCAAAGAGCATAAAGGATCGAAAGAGAACCCCAGCCCTACGCCCTCTAAAGGGGGGGCCCAAAAACCCACCAGTAAATAATGAACCTGGTCTCTTGGAACTGTAGGGGATTAGGAGGCAAGGAAAAAAAAGATTCAACTCGTCAACTGATTTTTTCCTCCTCTCCTCAAGTTATACTGCTCCAAGAGACCAAACTAAGCGAGGAATATGTCCTCAGAGAAAGCAAATACATATGGAAGACAAGCGAAGGAAGGGCAATAAGCTCCAGAGGGGCTTCTAGAGGCATTTGCACCTTATGGGACCAGAAAAGGTTCATGTTGTTGGATTGCCAACAAGCTCAACAATGGTTGCTAACCAAATTGAGAAACGACACCTTAGGTAACTCTTTTTCCATAATAAATGTTTATGTCCCGAATCTCCATCATGAAAAATTAGACTGTTGGAGGTCTTTGTTCAATATTTTGGATGTGGAATCCAATAGCGACATCATTGCAGCAGGTGACTTAAATACCATGCTCTATCCCTGGGAAAAGAAGGGGGGATTGTTGGTAAGGGATCCAGAAAGGGAACATCTAGAAGATATGATGTCCACCTTCAATCTCTTCGATCTGAAGCCTGGTGGTGGTCATATCACTTGGTCTAACTGAAGGACAGGCCCTGGGCATATCGCGGCCAGGCTAGACCGTTTTCTCTTAAGCAGCTCCCTCCTCACAGATTCCTCTCGCATCACTTTTGAAATTCTTCCCTGGGCCAGCTCTAATCACCGACCTATATTGCTATATTTCTCCCCTTTCCCAGATCTGGGCCCAATCCCCTTCAGATTTAACTCGTTATGGTTGGAAGCCCTAGACTTCAGACCCCTTGTATCCACCTCTTGGTCTCAGTGGGTGCAAGGATCCCCAGTGCACATATGGGAACAAAAGTTATTAAGACTCAAAAGAGACATCTGAGAATGGGTCAAACTCACCTTCAAAGCACCAAAAGTGGAAATTCAAAACACAAAAGCGCAGATGACTACAGTCATGGCAAAAATTGAAAATGGTCGGTCACACCTGAGCTATTGGTGGAGGAAGGTCAACTACATATTCGTCTTCAAGCTGTTATGAGAAAAGAAGAAGATTCATGGAGACTAAAATCCAAGGCTCTTTGGCTTTCTGTTGGTGATCAGAACACGTATTTTTTCCACAAGCAGACTCAAGCAGGGAAAGGATTCAATACAATCTCCAAGATAGCAGACCCTGGAGGGAATAACTGTACATCATTTGAAGATATTAAAAAGGCAACAGTCTCTTATTTTGCAGACCTGTACAAAGAAAAAGATGCAAAGAACGAAAAGGATAGGGAGGAGGTGCTCTCCAACATACCCAAGTTGATAAAGGAGGACGAGAATGAGAATCTAATCCAGAAAGTTTCTGAGGGAGAAATATGGAACGTTATCAAACACCTTCACCCTGATAAAGCCCCGAGGCCCGACGGTTCACGGCTCATTTTTATCAAAATTTCTGGAGCACCATTAAATATGATCTGATCAAAACGATCCAGTATGTCCAGAGATCTTCAAGACTGGGGGGGGCACCAATTCCACTTTCTTAGCTCTTATTCCCAAAGAGAAAAATCCAGGGTCCTTTCCAAGATACCGTCCCATCTCTTTGTGCAACGTATCTTATAAATCCTTACAAAAATTATAGCAAACAAAATTCAACTTCTCCTCCCAAAAATCTTCTCCCCCGGTCAGGGTGGCTTTGTTCCCAAGAGGCAAATTTGGGACAATATCATTTTAGTCCAAGAAGTTGTTCAGTCAAGCAAACTGAGAGGAGAAAGGGGCATGGTAATTAAGTTGGATATGGCCAACGCCTTTGACAGAGTCAATCACAGTTTCCTCCTTTAGGTTCTCAGAATGTTCGTATTTCACCCCTCATTCATCAATTGGATTAAGTCCTGTATAAGCAGCCCCTGGATAGCTCCTTTGATCAATGGGCACCCCTGCTCTTTTTTTAAGGCTTCCAGAGGACTGAGACAAAGGTGCCCTCTTTCACCCTATCTCTTCATCCTTATGGCTGAGGCTCTGGGACGAAGATTCGAACAAGAAAGACAACAGAAAAACATTCCGGGAATAAGAATAGCCACAGGGGTTAGACAAATAAATCATGCCCAGTTCGCGGATGACACCCTCCTGATAGGAGGAGCCTCCACAATCATGGCCAGAAGATTCAAAGTTATCCTGGATCAATTCCTAGAAGCCTTAGGAGGCAAGGTGAACTCAACGAAGTGTTATATCTACGCTTGGAACACCAAAGCAAGAATTTTAGCAAATATAGCGAACATTCTCCAGTACCTGATAGCAATCAACTGGAGATCATTCAAGTACCTTGGAATCCTGATCTGCCTCTCCTCTGTTCCAGCGAACGACTCGGTTATAATAACTTCTAAAATAAAGGCTAGAATGGAACAGTGAGCAGCACAGTGGTTGAATCCGACGGGCAGATTGGTTCTAATTAAAGCAATGTTATCTGGTCTCCCCGTCTACCAGTTCTCCTCTCTTCTAGCTCCTGCCTCAATCAAGTCTTCTCTAGCACAATCGATTAGAAAATTTCTCTGGGAAGGAGGAAAAACCAACAGAAAGCGTTATCATCGGTCAAATGGTAGGTGGTTAGAGAACCCAAAGAGTTTGGGGGATTGGGAATAAGAAACCCAACACTAGTTAATCTGGCGCTAGGAGCTAATTTGCTCTGGAGATCAATTACAGGGAAATTAACATGGTAGAAAAGAGCGTTGATCAACAAATACTTCCACCAGGATCATCTCAAAGGAATCGCCAGGTACCTTGAACATCCAATGGGATCTCCCATTTGAAAGATGTTGTCAGCTTCGTTGCCCCTAATCCGATCTCATCTCCACTGGATACCTAGAAACGGCAAAAAAATAAGGATCTGGGAGGACAAAATCGTCAACAACACTCCTCTCGAGACAAATGACAACAAGATCCAGCTCCGAGAATGGCTCACTACAAATGGGAAAAATACATTGTATGACATCTCAAAGTGGAATTCGACTGGAAAGTGGGTAAGCTAGAATTTAGGGGACCCTCCGAGCGATCTCAGAAATCAAGCAGACTCTTTGTTGCAAGATCTGAAAGGTTCCTCTCTACACCACCTCCTTGACTCCAACGAAAGGGGATGGGGAGATCGTGGCTATATGGTGGCAATTGGCTACGATTCCCTCTTAATGCAGGGCAGAAACCCAATCAAAGTAAATTGGGCCAAGCGTATATGGCACCCGGATACGCCCCCAAAAATTAACATTTTTAGTTGGATTCTGTTACAGGGGAAAATCCTCACCTGTGAAAATCTAAAAAAGTGTGGAATCTCGGGCCCTTCCAAATGCATCCTCTACAAAAATCACTCGGAGACAATTGCTCATTTGTTCCTTGACTACGATTTCTCCAAAAAAGTCTGGCGGGAGATCTTGCAAAATCTTTCCCATCGCGTTAATTGGTCAGGGGAAATCTCAAAAGTGTTAGGCAACTGGACCTCTTATTACAAAAAGCCCTTCTTCAACAAACCGATCCTCAAAAGAATCTGGTCCTCTCCCAAAATTTGTGTGTTGGCAGGTCTGGCTGGCTCGGAACAAAAGTATCTTCTTTGAAGAAGTACCGGAACTAGAAAAAACCACCAAAGCCATAAGAGCTCAATTTGTGGAGTTCTTTAACTCAAGAAAAATCTCAATTTCAGTTGGTGCCCGACTTGACAAACAAGAAACTCAATGGATAAACCAGCTAGAAATTCAATACTCCACTTCTCTCACTCAGTGTCGCAGACCAAATTGGCAACTTCATGTTTCTCCGGCAAAGTTTCAACACTGGTTAATCTCTCAAACATCCCATGTCCTCCTTTTCAATGGCGCCTCTAAAGGCAATCTGGGAGTTGCAGGAATGGGAGGGGTCTCGCTTAACCCAAGGGGATTGACAGCAGTAAGATATGCCTGGAGCATAGGATATGCCTCCGATAACCAAGCAGAACAGATCGCCTTGTTGAAAAGAGTTCAATTGGCAGTCGAATCGGGAGTCGTCAATCTCATCATTGTTGGAGACTCTTTGATTACCATAAGAAGCATGCTCACCGGTTCAAAGCCAAGAAACATCCATCTAGCTGCAATTTGGAAAAAGATCAGATCATCCCTCACAGATTTACAGTCAGCCTCCTTCATCCACATCAAAAGGGAAAATAACAAATGGGCAGATGAGCGGGCGAACCTGGCGACAAGGCTGCCACAAGGAACAAAAAATGTCACAAGAGACTCCACCTTCGAGAAGCTAAGGTACCACTCTCTTGGACAACAGACTAACCCACAGGACCAAGCAGAAATCAATATCCCCCAACAGGCAGCGGATTAGATGGAAATCCGAGAAGATAGCGTAGCCCTCCAAACTACTTCAGATCGGGAGCAGACTCATTTAAACAAGTTCCAGTCAGCAGAAACACAAGAAATGAAAGGCCCATCGGCAAATGCCACCCCCCTTTTTTAATGTTTTTTAGAAGTACATGCATCTTAGGAGTCTTTTATCGGACAACAACTATTAACCCCTGTTGTTTAGAAGGGAAACATAGTCACAGGAAAGACACAAATGGCCCAAGGCCAATTTTGCCCAAAAGCTTCAAACAATGGCAATCGGCTAATACAAGACTGTAATTTCTGATTTCTTAGGTAAGCCTTAGCTGCCCCTTTTTAATATATTATCTCCCAGTTTCTTTAAAAAAAAAAAAAAACATTCTCCTATAAAAAGAAGAAGATAACGTTACAGGACATTAAATTGGATTTAGATCTAGCAACATCAGAAGACCTTAAAGATATCTCAAAGATTAATCAAAAAATTGTACAAAAGGTGCAAAAAGAATTTGACAAGGTTGTTGCAGATAAAGATGAAGAAATTTCTCGCCTTAAGAATCAGCATGTCGCAACATGAAATGCTAAAGCAACTTACCAGCAAGAAATCGTTGATTGATAAAGAAACAATGACTAATCCCATCGAAATAAAGAAGTCATCATATGTAAAAATCCAAGTTTAGAGGAAAGGAACAAACACAAATCTAGTTGAAGTACAGACAACTTCAAATGTTGGAGTACAAACGATGGAAATTCCAAGTATACTTACTAATAGAGGTTCATCGATTAACAATGTAACATCAGTGCATGAAGAAAACAAAACCTCGAAAGAAATCAAGAAAACGCTACAAGTACAATAAGGAAAATTCATGCTACCAAGAGACCTTATCGACATCCCAATCACAAGAGCAGGTATCCTAGCCAGTCGATGTATCAACACCACTCAAGACGGAAACAATTAACCTATCTTCCGAAGAATATTGATGTCGACATCATTAAGTCTCATAATAATAATTCATATTGGGTATCGTATAAGCGCAACGTTCCACAAAGGATCAAATTAGGATGGTCAGATCCTTTTGCATTTCAACTATTTTGCTTAGCACTTAGAAGTTCATACTATCTAGTATCATCAACCATAACAGCAACAAGAACCAAGAACCAAGCAAAGACATGACAAGCCAAAGCAAAGACATAAGGCCTTTCCATAAATATGCTTTGAGGACAAAGCATTTCAAAAGGGGAAGGCAATGTAATAGACATGAATATGTAAAATATAAATATAAATAAATAACAACAATAATTAATAATTAATATGTAATGATTAGACAGATCCTAATGAAAGGACACATCTCTTAGTGAAAGAACAGCCCTGCGTCAGTATATATATGGCCCTCATTTGTAATCATGATCATACTATCATATTCTCATACATTTATTATTCAATATATTATTTATCCATGTGGATTTCTTTATATTGTCCAAATATTTTGGATTTGTGTGATTTGAATCGGATTGGTTCCGTCATAGTGTACAATATATTCCAAGGCTACAAGATGGAGGTGAAGGTAAAAGTTCCAAGACAATAGGGGAGCTATTGATTGAAGAATCATATCCATGGGGCTTCTTTGATGGAGCCAAAGAGGGTCCACAAAATTTCTAGTGTTGTGAGATTTTATTTTTCTCATATAATGATTTCATCAAATTCAAAACAAGCTTGGGTCCAAGAGCAAATGATTCCGCTGAATTCCGAGCTTTAAGAAGCCTCTTAAAACTAGCAATAAATAAAGGGATTAATCGTTTGCAAGTTTCCAAGGATTCTTCACTAGTTATCAACTGGAGTGGTGAGTGACTCTCGGACCAATAGCAGATCATCCGAAAACCAATCTCCAGGCTTTTTCAAGATATTTCACATACCACATAATCAAAGAACTCGATACAATAGCAAACGGACTCTCTAAGGAGGGTCAACACGCTGAAGTTGACCTCTTGATGTTGGAAGAATAACTAGACAGAGTTCTATAACTGACTACTCAACCAATGACATGAAGCAGTTGTTTAAAAGCTGCTAGTATATTGCTTCTGTTTTTCTTGATCTGTTAATAAAGAATTTATTTGTTTGATATCTATTTATGGATAAAGTCCAACAAATGGAGTAAACACTCCAGAGAATATATGTTAGGAAGTCTTTTTGCAAATTGGAGGATTTGTATTTCTTCCATATAAACAGTAGTCAATCTAGACCCTGAGAAGACAATGATTATGAACAACTTCTTTTTGACAAAGTGCCAAGGGCACCTAAAGAATGTAATTATAAATTCAACTATGAATAGATATTACATTTTTATCTTTGGAAAAATCTTAAAATAGCTTGCCCTAAGAAGAATGAACCAGGTGATGAATAATAAAATGAAGCCAAAGAACCTAAATTCTCAAGGAAAAGATGTCTAGATAACCCATGAAAGCTCATGGCCTACAAGAAGAAAACTAAGGTGTGTAGAGATCAATTTGCGAGTCATTCCCCCAAGCAAATTTGGATAGACTTCTTACGATGCAACCAATGGTAAGCCAAAGGAAACATATGATATTCAAGGAGTAAGAAAAGGATTTTAAATGTTAGAGTTTACCTGGTTGCTCAGTAGTTGTTTCTCCCTCTTCTACGTGCAATTAGCTTTCATAGCAAGGGCCAACATGGTGCATTTAACCTTTCCTTAAAGCAACAATGACATGTTTGAAAGAGGACACAATAGCATATTATGTAGATAGCAGTTTCGTGGAGGGCAAATACATGCCTTTAGTGTGCATGCACCACCCTCAATTATATTCCAGATTAGATACCTTTTCCAAAATTAGACCAAAGAGCTTGCATAAGAAGATTACCTATTATAGGAGGGGCACAAATCCCAAGGAGACCATGTAGCAATCAATCTTTAGTGCAAGGGTTTGGTGAATGCATGCATTGAATTTATCATCTTTCGCTGGGTGCATTACCCTTGGCAGCAATTTCCATACATGAGGTTGGACTACCCTACGAGTTAGGGTTAAGGTTTTTTATGCTATGACATAGGGCATATCACTGTTTTACTAGATACTGTTGAAATATTGTAACTACGAAGAGTATTCTAATTATTATTGATGTATTATTCATTAGATCAATACCCTTTTGTGGATTGATCATGTTGAGTATTGTAAATGACCAAATCCCTTTTTGCGGATTGGTCAAACCCTAATTGTAATGGGCTAAATGAAAAGTCGGCCCCGGAATATATTAAAGTGGTTATAACCACCCAAAATGAGAAGTCGGCCCAGCCAGTGAAAAGACACCCCAGTTCACACGTGCCAGATTGTATAAATAAGAGAGACTAGCGCCTCATTTGTTCACACACTCACTTGTTCATCAAAGCACAAGTTTGGAGCTGCAGTTGGAGAAGAAGAAGAGAGAGAGAGAGACGCACTTCTTGGAGAGGACTTTCTGAATTTGTTTGAGTTATCTCTTGGCATTGTATTGGCTATCTATATTAAGGAAGTTTTTTCTAGGTTTTCTCCCCCATGAGGGTTTCCCAGGATAAATGATGTGTCTCTTGTGATTGTGTATTTCTCAGTGATCATGTCTATGTTATTGTTATCTAATGAAATGAAATGAAACTCAATAATAGCTTAAACCTTAACATGGTATCAGAGCTAAGCTGAAGAGAGCACCTTTCACAAGAGAAAGAGAAAAACGTCATTGTTGTTGTACATGCAAATTAGGGCTTTTTATTGAATAAGAGTTTCAGCCTCAAAACCATCCAGAAAAGTGTGCCCTAACCCAAGGAGTTCTTTGGCACCTTCAACGCACCTTTTCAGTGGGTAGATCTCCCGGAAAGTGAAACCCTAGTTTTCACCGGCACAAGAAAACCAGAAGTACCAGAAAACCAGTCCAGAAATTCGTTGGTCAAGTTTGAGGGGGTAAAAGTTGGATTTTCAGAAATCTGACTGCACCGGCTTACTCGCCTCAGCTCAGCGCATCTATCCCCTGGATCAAAATTTCAAAATTTGAAGTTTGAAAAATTAGGGTTTCCTCATAAAACCCTAAGTTGCAGTTGCAGTCTCAGAACCAATTGCAGTATTGGTTGAAGTATCAGTCATAGTACCAGTTGCAGTCACCCTTGAAGTTTTTAAGAGTTGGTGATCATTGTCATTGCTACCAGATGGTGCCACTACCTGCAAATGCCATCAAAGGTATGTACTCACACATGTTGAAATGGTTAAGCTTTAAAGGGTATTTGCAGGAGAAGGGATCTCTTGCCATAGATCTAGAAGGATCTCAAGATCCAACACATTCAGTGGAATAATGCAAACCAGGTTTGATTATTCTGATATGCATCTATTTGTTATGACATTATTTTGATCTAGATTGCATGTTGAAGCTATGACCATCATACTAACCCTTGGTCAAAATTAAAGTCAAGGTATTAGATGGATTAAAGTTGAGACCATTGAGTTTATTCTCTAACCCAACCTTCTATCAAGATAGCATATTGTCTTAGTATAGAAGACAGATTGAAGAAATCACTCGTCATCTTGAATGAAGGAGACTTGGAAGAAAAGCAAAACACTCTTGAAGACGAGGCCACAAGTCCCAAGTTTGATTAAATTGATAATATTCAAAGTTGCACATGACAAGTTACAAGTAAACATTATAGTTGAGATAGCAGTCTTTGAAGAATATTATACTTGGTAGCATGTGAACATATTGAGATAAATGCTTAATGTAATCATTTGCCTGATACAAACTAACATCTCCTCTAGAAGAAATCTCTTGTGTTAGTTCCATGTTGCCATGGAGGAATGTTCGATCACAACACTATAAGAGTGTTGCCCTCATTTCATATTTGTATTTCTTACTTTTGATCTTTACTTCTAACAGGTCACAAGTGATAGCTCTAAAGGAGCTACTGTGATGATTATTTGTGGTATTGCTTTATTATCAAAAGAATATTATTCTTGCTTGTTGTTTTGTTGACCTTGTTTCAGGTCACAGGTGATAACCCTGAGAAAGCTATAGTGAAGGTTGTTGAAGGCAACATATTATATGAGACATGAAGCAGACTATGTAC
>ML808316.1:59863-93051 GCA_009831015.1 Picea engelmannii | reverse complement strand
ATTCCAACCAGGCTTTAATATACTCCACTAAGGTTCAAGCAGGAGAAACAATTAATGTAGAAAAATATAATTTTTATAGCCAAGTCTTTGTATGTTATATTGAAGGCTTGAAGTACTTGAATGTGTCTTTCTTTATAAAGTCAATACCTTGTTTAATGCCACATGGTTGTGGCTTCAATCCATCTTATAATCACGCCTCACCCTTGTTGCCTGTTGGAGCAAAATATATCTACATGGTTTCTCTGTAATATTAACTAATCATTTGACTTCCTTTGGATGGGATGACATTGAAGGCTTGATGCATAAGATCTCAGCCTACAAGGGATATAACGGTTTCCCAGTTGTAGTGGAAAAGGTGTTTACAACATTGCAAAAAATAGATTATTTCACGAAGATAAGATTATTTTAATGGAAGACTTCCTTTGGTTGGGATGACATTGAAGGCTTGACGCATAAGATCTCAGCCTGCAAGAGATATAATGGTGTCCCAGTTGTAGTGGAAAAGGTGTTTACAACATTGCAACATTGCAGAAAATATATTATTTCACGAAGATAAGGTTATTTTAATGGGATTTGTTTTTTTTTTGTTTGTTAATTTGTGCGAGACCTGTTGGCTACGCGATTAACCTGTGGCTTGAGAAACCGCGACTCAGGGGCATCTAAGCCGTCAAAATCACCCGGGGATCGCACCCAGCCTGAGCCACACCAACCCTTAACATGGTTGGATTTTTTGTTCCCGCAGGTTTCGAACCGGTGACTTTAACATCACGGAGTGGCTTAACAACACACTCCATCACCGACTGTCCTACACCTCAGGGACATTTTAATGGGATTTGTTAATAGATAGTGCATCTTGCAATTTTTTTCAAAAAATTAGTCAAAAACTTAAACATTGTTGTGAACCACCTTTCTCTTGTTCGAGAGGTCTGGAAACTCTGACAAAAACCTTGCCTTGAGATTTCCTTGCATTACTACATAATGATTTCCTAAAAACTAAAAACCCATAAAAGCAATGCCATATGGCACTATACTTAAAAAAAAATAGTTAAAAACTTAAACATTGTTGCAAACCACCTTTCTCACTTGTTCTGAGGTCATTGAAACTTTGACGAAGAGCTTGCCTTGAGATTTCCTTAAATTTGTTAAAAACTTAAACAATTCATTGAAACTTTGATGAAGACCTTGCCTTAGATTTCCTTGAAATTAGTTAAAAAATCAAACATTGTTGCAAACCACCTTTCTCACTTGTTCTGAGGTCATTGAAGCTCTCTGACGAAGACCTTGCCTTGAGATTTCCTTGCATTACTAGATATTGATTTCCTAAAAATTAAATACCCAGAAAAACAATGCCACGTGGCACCATAGTGAGACTTGTAAGTTACTTTGATAAACTAAATACCCATAAAAACTATGCCACATGGCACCATAGTGAGAATTGCAAGTTACTTTTGATAAACTAAATACCCATAAAAACAATGCCACCATAGTGAGGACTTGCAAGTTACTTTCAAAAAATTAATCGAGTTAAATACTTTAAACTTGTTGCAAACAACCTTTTCCACAGATTGTTGGATTTAATATCATTAGCCTTAACTCCAGAGATCAACCCCCAAGCTAGTGGGCTAATTTGGGCACATGTTTTCGTTGTGATAAAGATGTTTTTATTCTAATTTGACATGCAAGTTTTAATAAGTTTGATAAAGAGAAAAAATCTAAAATTATATGCAATTGCTCTTTTTATGAAATCAAGTAGAAATATTATATGCAATTGCTCATTTCATGAAATCAAGTAGAAATAGCTAATTACATTCTCTATATATGCTACTACTTAGATCCACAGTGAGTGCTAAAGGTAATGCATTATTCCAAAATGATTTTTTCACATTTTCATTTGATTACATCTGTCATCTTATGTATGTTTGATTTAATATCATCAACATTTGTGTAGTCCGTGGCTGTAGAATCGGAAGTTACAATCTTCAGTGTGTGGGATATATATGTGGAGCATTCATTCATAAATATGCTAACAATATCCTCTGCTTGGAACTTCTCTAACACTGATCTCAACACCTTGGCACGTTGGGAGTGGAAATAATAAGGCTGATGAACCGCACTCGCACATGGCTTCATAGGGACCTGCCAAGTGGGCTGATGAGTCGCTACTGTGGCCCCAAAACCCATCGTGAAGAGTAACATGATTCCACTGTATGAAGGCTATTTAGTGCTGAGACATTGACAAGCAGAACTACAAAGATAAAAGAGCTTCTCCTCACACAATACACATGAACTTAAAGTGGAGGGATTGATATTCTAATGAAATCTGATGTTAGTTAAATAACACTTATAGATGTTGAGTCAATCCAAAGATGGGAAACAAACCCCATGCCAAGTTCAGAAGTCTAGCTGATCACTTTCTCGGCAATTATATTTGACCTCGTTACCGTCTGCCTATTATTCTTGTACTTGGACTCCGCTTATTTATCAGAATTAACGTTACCATTCTATTTCAAACTCTTTTTATATCCACCATGAAATTGCGATTTCCCTCCCAATAAATTCCATATTATCTTATTTCAATTCCCGCTGTGCATTTTTTGCTCCAACACTTTCTCAATGCTTAGCCAGATCAAGAAAGTCATTTTCACCCATACGAAAACTCTCATACGACATAGCATATGCAGATCATATTTATGGAGAAGTTGTTCCCTCCACCCCCACTCTCATAATATATCATAGTATATAATATGTTCTCTCTATTATTCTCCACCCTTACCGTCATATTCACGAAGGATAAACTGTGTGCTTCGAATGCTCATCAGAGATTTGTAAAGTTGTCATTTTTCTGTGGAAAATTTGTAACCACCATGGTCAGGGTGGAGATGACATCCAAATATAAAGGAGAGAGATTTGTAAAGTTGTCATTTTTCTGTGGAAAATTTGTAACCACCATGGTCAGGGTGGAGATAACATCTAGAGACAAAGGATTCATTCAAAATGGTCTCATTTTACCTAAATCATTGACATCCAATGCAGTGTAAATGCAGTTGCAAATTAAGAGCTATTCTAGGAGGGATCCCCAACAATTCAAGTTATTGACTGGCGGGCAAGCCTGTAGAAAAGTAGGAGATACCGATGCAATTTATTAAGATCCAGTCCCAACTTCTCCTCATTCAGACCTAGATCTCACGCTAGTTTACTCATCATATCAAGGTAAGGCCTCCCCAAGGCGCCTCCGCAGCCACTCAGATAAACTAGAGGAGCAAGGTCCCACCAACATGAATATAATGTGATGAAGGACCATCAGAGTGAAAAACTTATGGCAAACAACAAGTTGTTGGTTGCCAGTTGCTTGTCACCAGTTGACAGGCTGAGAACAAATCGTGAGAGAAAAAGAAAATAAATAACGTGCATTCCCCTGTGGTTTTACCCTAACAGTCTATGATTCACCGATGCATACTATTGATGGCCTGCCAAGTGTCTCCACACCCGCCTAGAAAGTGGCACCACTGACGACCCACCAAGTAACCACTGACCGCAAGTCAAGTAACCACTGTCGGCCGAGGACGTGGCACTCCTTCTGCATGCCAAGTGGCATCCCTATCTTCTTGACACGTCGCATGCCTTCTGCTCGACACATGGCTTGCCTTATGCACAACATGTGGCACGCCTGTCTACATGACACGTGGCATGCCTGTCTGCATGACATGTGGCATAAATGTCTGCCCGACACATGACACACCTTGTCTTCTAGACACATGGCACACATTCTGCTGGCTAGGTGGAAGCATGCCCTAATGATGTCCCTAGGTGGAACCCCACATGCTTGTCTACCCAAGAAGTGGCAGCCCACACTTTTGTCCCTTTGCCAGGTGGCAGTTTGCACCCCTGTCTGCTAACCAAGTGGCAACTTGCATGCATGTCGGCCCGACACGTGGCATGCCCTTCTACCCCCAGGTGGCAGTGCGTAAGCACGTCCGATCGACACGTGGCACGCCTATCTACCCATAGGTTGCAGCCCACACTCATGTATGAATTCCAGGTGGTAGTCTGCACGCATGTTTTCCCACCAGGTGGCAGCTCGCAAGGATGTCTACTTGACACGTGGCACGCCTATCTACCCGCCAGGTGGCAGCTCGCATGCCTCTCTTCTCATCGGGTTGAAACCTTGTCTGCCCAACACGTGGCAATTTGCATGCCTATCTACCCACAAGGTGGAAACCCTCTCTTCTCAACATGTGTCATGTATGTCTTCTTGCCAGGTGACAGCCCACTCTTCCAGACACATGGCACGCCTTTTTCCTACCACGTGGCATCCCTGTCTGCCTGACACTTGGCAACCCTGTCTGCTTGACATGTGACACACCTTCTACCTACCACGTGGCAGCCTTGTCTGCCTTACACGCTTTGTTTGTTGGCATGCCTGTCTACTCGCCAGGTGGCAACTTGCACGCCTTGTCTGCCCGACAAATGGCACACCTTTTATCATATATGTGGTACTCCTGTCTTCTCGCCAGGTTGTAGCATGCCCTAAAGTCTGACTGCCAGGTGGCAGCCTGCATGCCTCCCTGCCTGACAAGTGGCAGCGCGCACTAATGTTTGACCGCCAGGTGGTAGTGTTGTCTGTTCGAAATGGGGCACGCCTGCCTGGCTATTAGGTGGCATTTGTCTATCTGACACGTGGCAACCCACATGCCTCTTTACCTACCAGGTGGTGTTAATTATGTCCGACAGGTGGCATCCTGCACACCTTATTTGCTGGACACGTGGCACGCTTATCTACCAGCTAGGTGGCAACCCGAACGCTTATTTGCTAGCCAAGTGGTAGTTTGTAGGCCTGTCTACCCAACAAGTGGCAGCCCACACCCATGTCTAACCGTCAGGTGGCATCTCACACCCGTGTCTGACCGCCAGGTGGCAGCCTTGTCTGCCCGACAAGTGGCATCCCACACTCATGTTTGACCACTAAGTGGAAACCCTGTCTTCCTGACATGTGGCAGCTCTCACTCATGTCTGACTGCCAGGTGGAAGTCCTATCTGCCTAACACGTGGCATGCCTGTCTGTCTGACAGGTGGCAATTTTGTCTGTCTAAAAGGTGGCATTTCTGTTTATCTGACACGTGGCAGTCCACACTTGTCTGCCCGCCAGGTGGCATTTCTGTCTGTCCTGCAGGTGGCATCCCCCACACCTTGTCTGCCCGACATGTGACATGCTTGTCTGCCTGACACGTGGCACACTTGTCTACATGCCAGGTGGTAGCTCGCACGCCTGTCTGCCTAGAAGGTGGGAGCACGTTCTAATGTCTAACGACCAAGTGGCAACGCGCATGCCTGTCTACCCGAAAAGTGGGAGCCCGCACTCATGTCTGACTGCGAAGTGGTAGCCCTTTCTTCTCGACACATGGCACGCCTGTCTATCCGACTAGCGACATTTCTGGCATTCTGACACGTGGCAACCCGCACGCCTATGTACCCGCCAGGTGGCAGGACGCACAACTGTCTACCTGGTAGGTGGGATCATGCTCTAATGTTTGACCGCTAGGTGGCAAACCACACACCTGTCTGTCTAACAAGTGGCTTTCCAGACTCATGTCTGACTGCTAGATGACAACCCTGTCTGCCTGGGACATGGCACGATTGTCTTTCCGACAGGTGGCATCCCTATCTGCCCAAAAGGTGGCATTTATGTCTGTCCAACATGTGGCATTTATGTCTGTCCAACAGGTGGCATCCAACATGCCTTGTCTGCCCGACATGTGGAACGACTGTCTTCCTGACATATGGCACGCCTGTGTACCCACCAGGTGGCAGGATGCACAACTGTCTGCCCGCCAGGTGGGAGCATGCTCTAATGTCCAACCACCAGGTGGCATCCCATACGCCTGTCTGTCTGACAGGTGGCTTTCCAAACTCATGTCTGACCGTTAGGTGGCAGCCCTGTCTGCCCAACACGTGGCATGACTGTCTGTCTGATAGGTGGCAACCCTATCTGTCTGACAGGTGGCATTATTTTCTGTCCGATAGGTGGCAACCCTGTTTGTCCAACATGTGGCATTATTGTCTGTCCAATAGGTGGCATTGTTGTCTGTTCGACAGGTGGCATTGTTGACTGTTTGACAGGTGGCATTTCTGTCCGTCCGATAGGTGGCATTTCTATTTGTCTGATAGGTGGCTTCCCACACCTTGTTTTCCCGACATGTGGCATCCCCACGCCTTGTCTACTTGGCATGTGGCACGATTGTATGCCTGACACATGGCACACCTGTACCCGCCAGGTGGCAACCCGCATGCCTGTCTGCTCGCCAGGTGGCAGCACGCTTTAATGTCTGCCTGACAAGTGGCAGCCTGCACTCATTCCTGACCACCAAGTGGCATCCCTGTCTTCTCGACACGTGGCACGCCTGTGTGTTCGACATGTGGCATTTTCGTCTGTTCGACACGTGGCATCCCGCACGCCTGTCTACCTGCCATGTGGCATTTCTGTCTATCCGACAGGTGACATCCTGCATGCCTTGTCTGCTCGACATGTGGCATGCATGTATGCCTGACACATGGCATGCTTGTGTACTCAATAGGTGGCAGGACACACACCTCTCTGCCCGCCAGGTGGCAGCATGCACACCTGTCTGCCCGCTAGGTGGTAGCACGCTCTAATGTCTGACCGCTAGGTGGCAGCCCACATGCCTGTCTATCCGACAAGTGGCTTTTTGGACTCATGTCTGACCGCTAGGTGGTAGCCCTGTCTGTGCGACACATGGCACGACTGCCTGATCGATAGGTGGCATTTCTGTCTGTCCGACAGGTGGCATTTCTGTTTGTCCAACAGGTCTGCCTGTCTGACAGGTGGAATTTTTGTCTGTTCGACAGGTGGCACTTCTGCCTATCCGAAAGGTGGCATCCCCGATGCCTTTTCTACCTGACACGTGGTATGCTTGGCTTCCCTCCAGGTGGCAGCTGACATGCCTGTTTGCCTAACAAGTGGCAGCCTACACTCATGTCTAACTACCAGGTGGCAGCCCTATCTTCCTGACACGTGGCACACTTGTCTGTTCAACATGTGACATTTATGTCTTTCCAACACATGGCGGCCCACAGGTCTGTCTTCTTTCCAGGTGACATTTTTTTCTGTCTGACACGTGGTAGCCCGCATGCCTGTCTGCCTGCCAGGTGGCATTGATCCAGATTATTTTTGGCACGAAATGAGAGTGGAGATATAATAAAGAAATGCACAGAGATATTAAAGATATTTAATAATATAACAGAAATGTATCAGAGATGCAACCATAAACACAGATATACAGTAATACATGATTTCTATTAATCAAAGAAATGTACAGAGACTATAAAAATACAGAGTGAAAGACTCACTAGAATGGTGGCAACTTATCTCTGAGAAGAGATGTGACGGCTACTCGCATTTGCAAGAAGATGATTACAATGAGGCTCTGAAGGCCTTTTTAAAATAAACGGGAATGCCAAAAGTCCTAGACATCCAAAAACCTAACCCTAGGAGATGAAGCGCCAAAAGTCATGTGGGCCCTGTTTGGGTAAGTGAGTACATCAACTTCCCAGGGTCGTAACTTTTGCATACGATCTCCGTTTTAGGCGTGTGATAGCTCGTTGGAAAGGTATCATCAAGGAGATTCATTTTGGGGGATCAATCATGCCTTTGACCTTCATTGAGAGCCTAGATCTCGAAAAACATTCATTTAGGCCCTCAAAATGGCCCCGGAAGTTAAAACCTGCTAAAAATAGTAAATTGCCAAAATTGCCAGAAAACAGTTTTGAGTTAGTCAGGAAAGGTGGGTAGCCACCGATATCCACCTAGATCAATCCTCCCTCCTTAGGAAGCAATGGTCTCCATTGCATTGAGTTCTCGGGGGAGAGGGCAAAGCGTTTGCTGGATTTGCATCTGGGTGAGCTGCTTGTATTGCCGGAGACGTCGCGCTGCTTGGTTTGTGGAAGTCTGTCATGAACCTGTTGAAGTTGAGGCTGTTCAATAAGTCGAGCTACATGAGAGGAAGGTGTGCAGAAGGAATTTTTGTGCTTTGCTGCAACCTTGTCGACCTGCTTCTGTTGGATAGAAGGTGCAGGGGGCGAAACTGTAGTGGTTGCAATGTCCTTCTATTCCCCTTTCGAACAGATTGTGAAGA
This sequence comes from Picea engelmannii, assembly GCA_009831015.1. NCBI lineage: Eukaryota > Viridiplantae > Streptophyta > Pinopsida > Pinales > Pinaceae > Picea > Picea engelmannii. The sequence goes on along the minus strand of ML808316.1, from coordinate 84,901 downwards.
AGCTGAATTTTGCAGTATGAGATACTACCTTGTAGCACTTTTTAGGTGGAACAATAGTTGGAACTACCTCTGGTATTCTGTAGAGATGACCCCCCAAAGTAACAATGACACTATGGGTTCGAGACTCATAAACAACATGGTGCTTCCACATATATGGTTGGCCCAAGAGAACATCACAGACATCCAGTGGGGAAACATTACATAATACCTCGTCCTTGAAGGGTTGGATGCCATATGACAATCGACATTGTTGGTTGACACGAAGATCTTGTCCTTGGCGAAGCCACCTGATGTTGTATGGCTGTGGGTGTGGTGTTGTCGACAATCCCAACTGTTTGACGACCTCTGCTGAGATGAGGTTATTTTGGCTTCCGCTATCAACAATAAAATGCAGCGGGGTCCCCTTCACGCACATCTTTGAATGAAAAAGGCGCTCCCCCTTTTCAGGATCTGTTGGTTCTTCTGGTTGAATTGCTGCGGTAGCGACAATAACAATGGGGTCTGCGTCGATGATCTGTCTTTTACCATTATTTTCAGAATCAGATTCTGAATCAAGGTTTGGCTCCTTGTCTTTGATCTCAGCCACCAATGACTGTTTTGAGCGACATTCATCGGTGTTGTGCCAAGGGATTTTGTGGAACTCGCACCATTTTTCGGTGTCCTTCTTTGTCTTCCCGTGACCCTTCTTTTCCTGTGTCTTGGACTGGTTTTCGGGAGACTATTTGTTCGGGCTGTCTTTGTCATACTTTGGTTGTTGCAGATTTGCAGACCTGAATTCCCGTTTATTCTGGTGTTTAAATTTCTTCTCAATTTTAACAGCATATCGATAAGCAGCACCGAGTGATGAGATGTCCAGAAAATCCATTTCAGTTTGGATGTATCTGTGTAGAGCCCCATGGTATTTCAGAACCAAATGTCGCTCGGAGTCTTTGATACCCATATTGGTGCGCAAGGTATGAAAGGTATTGGTGAACTCTGAAACTGCTTGGCCCCTCTCTTGCCGCAGTGTGGTCCATTTCATGTACTGGTCCTCATAGTTTCCAACAGGGTAATACTGTTCCTTTACCGCATCCACAAAAATATCCCAAGTGGGATTGGCCCCATATATTCCAGACTCCTCTGTGGAACTTTTCTCCCAGTCAGTTTCCCACCAATGTTTGACATGAGGGAGAGCTTTAAGGAGTGCGAAGGTGATCTTTTCTTTGTCGGAAAAATTGTGAACAGAGAAATAACCTTCTAGCAGAGTTAACCATTTTTCTAGGGCTTCTGCATCTATCTGTCCTTCAAATACAGGAAAAATCAAAATTAACTTGTACCTTGAAAGGCGAGGTGCCTTCAAAGTGGCCGCTTGATGAAGATGCGCCTGATGCTATCGGTAGGTGTTTAAGGATGTGGGCAAAATTCTCTGTCATTTCGTCCCTCTGTCGCGTGAGAGCTTGCTCAAGCAATAGATTGATAGGATCGTTTGCTTCGTCGATTTTCTTTTCTTCCGCCATTGAGGGTTTCTTGGGTGTGCGAGAGAGATTGTCTTCAAGAGAGACAATCTTGAGACCCAACTTGCTATACTCGGACCTCATCGGGGACATGCACTGAAAAAACGATCAAGAGCAGCCTGCTCTGATACCACTGATCCAGATTATTTTTGGCACGAAATGAGAGCGGAGATATAATAAATAAATGCAGAGAGATATTGCATATATTCAATAATATAACAGAAATGTATCAGAGATGCAACCATAAACACAGATTTACAATAATACATGATTTCTATTAATCAAAGAAATGTACAGAGACTATAAAAATACAGAGTGAAAGACTCGCTAGAATGGTGACAACTTATCTCTGGGAAGAGATGTGATGGCTACTCGCATTCGCAAGAAGATGAATACAATGAGTCTCTAAAGGCCTTTTTACAATAAATGGGAATGCCAAAAGTCCTAGACATCCAAAAACCTAACCCTAGGAGATGAAGCGCCAAAAATCATGTGGGCCCCGTTTGGGTAAGTGAGTACATCAACTTCCCGGGGTCGTAACTTTTGCATACGATCTTCGTTTTAGGCCTGTGATAGCTTGTTGGAAAGGTATCGTCGAGGAGATTCATTTTGGGGGCTCAATAATTTCTTTTGATATCATTGAGAACCTCGATCTCGAAAAAACTTCATTTAGGCCCTAAAAATGGCCCCGAAAGTTAAAACCTGCTAAAAATAGTAAATTGCCAAAATTGCCAGAAAACAGTTTTGAGTCAGTCGGGAAAGGTGGGTGGCCACTGATATCCACCTGGATCAGGCGTTTCTGTCTGTCCGACAGGTGGCAGTCCACACTCTTGTCCCTCTACCATGTGGCGTTTGTGACTGTCCGCTCGATGACATGACTCACTCTTTTCCCTCTGCCATGTGGCGTTTGTGTCTGTCTGCCTTGTGGCATACTGCTCTTCTCTTCACATGATACCGAACTTGGTCCACCACGTGGCAGCTATGTCGGTCCACCATGAAGGTTTATAAAAGTAGGAAAGATGTACGTGTAATGCATGTGGAACAAATTCAGGTTTATCGCGGGTGATGGTTTAATTGTCGTTGTTCAATCTCCATAGGTGAACGAATGAAATATTGGAAGTGGAGGTGTAGTTTGGTTCTCGCTCTTTTTACATTCAAGACTCACCCTGTGGCTTCAAGGCATTTTCATCATAGCATGGAACAATAGGCTAAGCGACAAACACATGCTATGCAACCCGCCCAAAACGATAAATCTGTTTAGATTCATTTCCATTCAAGTGCAAAAATGGGGAGAAACAGGTTATAGAATCTACGCCAACATTCTCTGAACGAGTGCAAGCCACGACACCTCGGTTGAGACTTGATATGAAATACTCGACATGTTGTTGGACTGAAATTGGTATTTGAGACGCATTGTATTGAAGCATAGAATAAGAATATGCCCGACGGGAAATGTTATCCCTGCGAACAACGACCACCGGAGAGAAAGTTTCACCTTTGGAAGCTTACACGATAGAGATCTCCATGTTGTTTTTCCACTGTCAGGCTTAGAATCATAGATATAGACATTCACCAAAACTTTCATGGGGAGATAATCAATGTTTACAACGAAACTCTTTAACCAATTAATTTCTTATCCTGACGCGGTTTGACGGATTGTTCAGGGATTATTTGACGCGGGTTGACGGATTGTTCAAGGATTATTTGACGTGGCTTCATATGAGCTCTGATCTATATCTTGTTAGTGGATATAGTTGCTGCAGATTTCCTGAGATGCCAGGCTTCAAATGTGGTCTTGATCGTCCCTCTTTACAGGAGTAGGTGTCATGTCTTGTTGGCCAAATGGCGTGAAATCAGTACCCTACAGTCGAGGGCCGATGACCGTTTATTGAATTTTCCTCGCTTTGATTTTTCTGGATTCACAAGTTTGTATTAGATAAATTTTTAATTCTTACTCCAGGCTAAAACTTCTTCATTTATGAAGTTTCCAATAACCAGTAAGGAGAGGTTATTTATGTGTTACCTTTAAAGATATTTAGTGTGGATGCTCGACCGTATATATAGCTGAATTCTAGTATTTCCTTATGCATGACACTTGTTATATGTACCTGTGATAATTTCTATTCGATAGCAGTGGAAAATGTTGTTATGGTGTTGTAAGATGTTATTTTATTTTAAGGTTGTTTTTAAAAGTAATATATATATATATATATATTTTTATGTTGTATTGTACAACATATAATTGCAATTTTATTTATTTATTAATGTAATTTATTTATTTATTAGTGAACTTAATCATGTAAGGTACTCCAATTTTCATGTTGAATGGAGTGTTTTTATTTTTTTTAATAGGTTTGTTTAAACATTTGTAAATTATTTATATTTTGTTGTTGAATGTAAATTATTTATATTTTGTGGTTGAATGGTTGGTATTCTAATGTGGATTACATTATAGCTGCATTGTCCTTGTTAAGGAGGGGAAAGGGTTTTTATCATAGTAATGCAAAGTTTGAATTTGATGTGAAAGTGAGTTTTTATCTCATTAATGTAAAGTTGGGGTTAGTAGCTCCCTTATATAAACCAAAGTTGGGGTTAGTAGCTCTCTTATATAAACCAAAAGCAAATTTAGTAATAAAAAATTGAAGAAATGGTTCTTCTCATTGTTGATTAATACAATGATTTTTTTAATAATAAAATATGAACTTATCACAAGATGACGACAATAGATCTCAATGACACCCTACATATATGGATATATGTGTGTATACCTAGTACACTCACATACATACCATAGAGGTTTTTTGGAGGAACTTCACCTAAATTTTGGAGCCATTGTCCCCCCTTTTTGCCTCTTAATCGCTTTCCTATCCCTCGTTGCCCTTCTTGTAATCCCCTTGTAGTGCCTTTTGTGTTTTCAAATATGTAACCACCTCTCTTAATTTTTCATGTTCAAATTTGACCCTCATGATATCATTATTCTCTTTTCTGGGCATGGCCCCTAAAACTACACCTTTATGTAAGGGTCACAAAAGTCCATTCTTCTCTTATAATCTAAAGAGCTTATTTTAGCAAGTTGACACAACTTTTGTGGATGATGCATGCTCCCTTTTTGCAGGGGTCACATAAGTCCATTCTTCTCCTATAATCTAAAGAACTACTTATTTTAGCAAGTTGACACAACTTTTGTGGATGATGCATGCCCTGCTTTTAGGCTATAAAAAGAAACCTTTTTGCTCCCACAAACATAATTTTTGACAACACATTTGCACTAAAGTGTTTGTAAAACCTCCTAATTTAGGGTTTGCTATACATGCATTGTTTTCTATGGTCCTTCCTCTTATTTATTGAACGCTAATGGGGAGATTTCATGTGTCATTTTCGGGTTGTAAAGATGGACATATGACCTAATACCCATCATGTGAGGGCTACACTTGGTTGAAGCATCCATTTTTAATGGGCCCTTTCTATAGAATCTCCCAATTATGCACTTGTTCATCTCCAATACCTAAATATGTTGGCTTCTCACACAGTAAGATGGTTCTCCTCCAACTTTATTGTTGCTTGTTCCTTCAAAACAATATCAATAGATCAAGGTTCTAATCATCAAAATGTGTATTCATTCCTACTTTTCTATATTAGTTTTTAAAAATTGTTATTAATGCACTATTTTCTATGGTCCTTTCTCTTGTCCAAYGAAYGCAAATGGGGAGATTTTTTGTGTCCCTTTTGTCTTATAAGGATGGACACAKGACCTAACACCCACCATGTGAAGGTTACTCTTGGTTGAAATATCCATTTTTTAGGGCCCCTTTTTATAGAATCTCCCAATTATGCACTTGTTCATCTCCAACACCTAAATATCATGGCTTATCACATAGTAAGATGGTGCTCCTTTAGCTTTATTGTTGCTTGTTCCTTCAACACAATATTAATAGATTAAGGTTTTGATAATCAAAACCTGCACTCATTCCTACTTTCTATCTTGGATTTTAGAAACTGTAATTAAATGAGATGCTTGTTTGTTTGATGGTAATTCAAAGGGTTTTGTTATGGAATATAATATATTACATAATCATTCATTTCATTGGAATACATCTTCACTGATAAATAATATAACTAGATTAATATAAAAAAATATTCACAAAAACTCACATCCTAAGGCTAGGATACGAGAGAACATTTGAGATTTATTAGGTTTAAAAAAAGTAGTACACAAGACAATCATGACTAATTGTGATGTTCTTATAGGATAGRAGTCATTAAAAAACCACAAGTGCTACTTCTTTCTCATACATGTATCRTTGTTTTTTAATTTGTAGAAATGAAATAAAATATTCATTGACATAATTCTGACTCTCACCATTATGTTCCATTTGAGATAATTGTCCCTCAATTGTTACATGTCCAAAATTAAGTAAACCATTCCACAATACACTTCATAGTTTTTCCTTTAGTGTTGTTTGTCCACCTTTTTTTTTTAACACTCTTTTACTTTCTATTCATTATAATTTTTTTGTTGAGGGGAGGGAAGTTTTCATGATGTTATTAAGGGAATTGTGATTTATGCTACAACATTTTGTTTTTCTTCATATGAGATATGATCGATATATTATTACAATGATGAGTGTTCCATATATAGAGAACATATGGTGACCATCCATGAAAGTATGCCTCCCTTGCATAATCAATAACTATTTATTATTATCTTTTACTTATTATATATAGTATTAAATAATCAATAATTATATTATTAATTATTAATCTAAAAGAATGCCTTCTCGATGTTGTTCAAACATCAACACTCCTTCTCAACAAGGGACACATTCTGCATCATGCCAACCTTGTCTGTGAAGTATACAAAATTCACCCTAGAATCATGACACTTGTCTGTCAGTCTTGGGAGACGTATCTCTCCCACTTGAACCAAGGAGAAACTCCTTTTGCGGCTCTCCCTCTAAGCCAATTGACTCTCTCTAAGATCAGGCTCACTCTGGGTCTGCATGTAGTTACATATAACATCTTGAGTCTTTATCATTCCTTGTCAAATCACCATGACTAGGACAAATACCACACCAGGATATTTCACCACAGTTACACACTTGTGAGTAAATGTATGCTGACATGTGGATAGCACTTCAAACACCTCGAGTCCATACTATTCCTTGTCATGATCAAGGAAGGATTATGTCTGGGCCCATTTACCACAAGTGCACCTTTATGATAAATGTATCCTATCTCCCTTAGTCTGCAGCTCAATCTAGGAGAAGGTCTGCCCGATGCTGAAACATCAACACTCTCTCTTAGCTAGGGAGGTATAGTTCCACAGTAGTACACAAGTACTATCCAGTGGTACACAACCACTACTAGTAGCACACAACTATTGTCTAGTGACACACAATCACTGCCAGTGGTACACAACCATTGTAGTAGTACACAACTATTGTCCAGAGACACACAATCTATGTCAGTGGCACACAACCATTGTAGTAGCAAAATGTGATATCACACATGGCACTCCCATTTGGACTTCTAGAGGCTACTCCCTCTAGAAACACTAAGGTCGACTCCCCATAGTGTGTGATGTCAAGGAAAACTCCTTTGACATATCCTCATGTGCTCTTGACAATGGACGTTGGGCTATAAGTCCAAACCCACGTATCCCTTCTCAGATAAATGTCCTCACAGATCAAATCAACTTAGTTCACAGAGGAGTACGATCTGGAGAATGTTTGTCACACATGGCACTCCCATGTGGACTTCTAGAGGCTACTCCCTTTAGAAACACTAGGGTCAACTCCCCATAGTTTTTGACGTCAAGGTCAACTCCCTTGGCATGTCCTCATGTGCTCTCCACAAGGGATGTGTCCTCATGTTCTCTCCACAAGGGATGTTGGGATATCCCTTCTTGGATAAGTGTCTTCACATATCGACACACTTATCCCTTCTCGGATAAACCCAAACCCACTTATCCCTTCTCGGATAAGTGTCCTCATAGATCGACTCAACTCAGTCACAAAGGAGTACGATATGGAGAATGTCTTAGGAAGCTTCAAACATCAACACTCCCTCTCAGCGAGGGAGGAATTCTTTGCCATGCCAAGTTTTTCATGAAAGTACTCGAACTTCGTCTTGGTTTGGTAAGAACATAAACAACCTCCTCATCTGTAGGAAGGTACTGGACGAATACTTCCCTCCTCTACACCATGTCTCGAAATAACAGTGGAATCCAACACATGTCCAAATAAATCTTCAAGGAGATTGCAAAACCACACTACTTCGTTGAATGCAACACTCAATGCAATGTACTCTGCTTTTGCGGTGATCAAGGCCACATAAGTATGTTTCCTTCTACACCAAGAAACCATGGTAGATCCCAAAGCGAAGCAACACACAGTGGTGCTCTTCCTTTCTACTGCGCTCACTGCCCAATCAAAGTCTGTGTATCCCTGCAATCTCATGTCAATACTGGAAGTATATCATAGACCATGTCCAACTGTGCCTCTCATGTATCTCAACACATGTGTCGCAACAATCTAGTGTGTCTATCTCCCCTGACTCATAAACTAGCTAAGTGTACTCAATGCATAAAAAATATTTGGTCTGGTGTTAACCATATACGTTAATGACCCAATCAGATGTCTGTACAGAGTTAGATCAATTTCGTCAGATTTGGAAGAAGACACACTTAGTTTCTTCAGATTCATCACCATTGGTGTAGCCATAAGCTTCCAGTTCAACATCCCAAACTTCTTCAATATCTCAACTGTTTGCTTCCCTTGACTCAAGAAGATCTCTTCAATTCTCTTCCACACCTCTAGTCCCAAGAAGTAGTGCATCATACCAAGGTACTTCATCTAAAACTCCGAGGCCAAACCATACTTGCATTCAACAATAAGGCTCTTTGTACCGGTGAGGAAAAAATCATCAACGTAGGGGACCAAAAACAGGGATTCACCATTAACAGTCTTGTAGTACATGTTGGGATTGATGACACTTTTATTGAAGCCCAAACTCCTCAGGTGTCCATCAATCCTCACATATCAAGCTCGAGGTGGCTCCTTGAGTCCATACAAGTCCTTCTTCAACCTGCACACATGAGACTCCTTCTCACGTATCATGAAACCATCTGGTTGCTCGAAGTATACTTCTTCCTCAATCTCTCCATTGATAAAGGTTGTCTTTACATCCATATGATGTACTCTCCAACCCATGGATGCTGCAGAGACAATAATAATCTAGATAGAAGTGTATTGTGCAACAAGAGCAAATGTCTCCTCATAATCTATTCCCTCCACTTGAGAGAATCCTCTAGCAACAAATCTCATTTTGTGCCTCTCGATTCTCTCATCAACTGTGTGTTCGATCCTATAGATCCATTTGGAAGTCACTACAAACTTCCACTTAGGTCTCGGAACAATATCCCACTGTTGTGGTGGGAAATCCCCCTATGGACTAGCATTTAGGGTTATATTATGCATGCAGATAAGTCCGAAAGAATCCTACTTTTTGTTGTCGTCCTAGACCTAATCCCCATTTATTTTAAGCAAATACATGGTTAAACAAACATACCTTGTTCCAGACGTTCGATGTCGATCCTTCTTCACGCTTGATCGCTTGTTAGCAACTATCCTCCCAAGACTGACCTGCGTACAAAACAAGCAACAAACTCTATATGCATTTGTTCTACAGATTAATGGGTTAGAGATTCAAACATCTATTCACAAAACTATGAAGAACTCATATAGTGGGATGGAAAAAACATTTCTTTATTATTAACTTTAATGAGTCAACTTACAATGTCGAGACCGACCACCGCTCTGCGAACCTGATCCTGGGCTCCTCTTCAAATGTCCTCCAACTTCTTTGCTCTGTATCTCTCTTTGCACAAGGATGGCTAAAGGGTTGGGACAATGGGAATGTGCAATTGGGCAGAGTTTCTTTAATATTATTCTCCTTCTCCAAATAGGACCCCTAACCCTTCTTTTATAGGCTAGAAGAAGCTAGGTATTTGGATGAACCCTCGGCCATGCATGGCCAGAAGATTCAGTTAACTCACCCAAAGCTGTGTGTTCCATCGACAACTTTCCTTTTTTCATGCTTTTGTAGGTACATGCAGGTTGTTTTAGGTCAGCTAGCGTGTACACGCGTGCAGTAATGGAGTAGGGCACGTGGGCCCTTATAAAAGAGGTTTTTTAAAGAGTTCTTCAACAGTGTTTTGGCAAAGAAGGAATCTGAGATGGCCTGATGTCAGGTAAGCATGTATGGTGCAAATTAGGGTTATAATAGATGCCCCCTAATGTGTGAGGTCAGAAGAGCATCTGATGGCCGAAATACATTACCAATCTTTACTGATGTGCCGAACAGGTGAGCCCAGGGACCAGGAACTGGGAGGCTTTGTCTGCAAAATAACAAATGTCTCATCGAGGCGGGCATACCCATGCTTGGGATAAAATAGAATCATGGCTACCAATCAAATACACTATAGATCCATGTCAAATAACTATATAAATTGTAGCCGTGAACAATATACAACAGAGCTACATCTCGAAATAAAAAAGATATACATATAGAGTATCCATCTTCTAGAAGATGATACATCATGATGGTTGGAGATGAGGTCTTCAGAGCTCGAGCAACAACTTCAAAATCTTCAAAACTCAAGGTAGGAGTGTAATATGAGTGTACGACTATAGTACCCAGAGGTCTTCGATGGCTTGTTGGTCATGGACTAGATAATCTTGATGATCAGACTGAAGGCTTCATTGATTTCAAACAAGGGCTTGATTGGACATTTAGGATGGCTAGGTATGAGGGCAAGAGACAAACTGTAGAGGGGCTGACTCAGGCTTGGTGAAAAAATTCCCTTGGACAACAGCACGACAAATGATGAGACTCAGGCAACATGGCATTGACATAAGTTTATGAGGCAGGAGGCAACACAAACTCTCCATATGTTTGGAAGAATAACCAAATGGAGGAGGACACAACTCTATGTAGCGAGAACAACTTCCTAAAGTCGTATTACATCCTAGGGTTTGATGAACAAACGAACAGATGTGCTTTATCCATAGGCGACTCATTATGCTGCTAATAAAGAAAATACTTTTCCCTTCCTCTTTTTGGGGTATATTTGATTTTTTTGTCTTTTTCAATGATTTTGGAAAAAAAAATAAAGGAATGTTACGTTACAATGGAGGAACGAGTGTTACAAACATACAAGTTCAAGGCGCAAGGACAAGACTGATGTTCAAAATAATGATACTCGGGAAAAATCCTCCGGGGGCCAAGGGTGTTAAGATGCAGAAGCAAAGTGCTACAAGGTTGGCGTATAAGGTATGCAAACGCGGTTAACAAAACACACAATGGTAACGTCCTTTGATGTAAGTTTAACGAGCCCAGAGAAGGTAAGATCGGTGGTTTTTCATATTTAGAGAGTCTGAAAAAATGTAAAAGGAGACTCCATTGGGGTACCTTTTTCGAAGATAGTTTAGTCGGTTCAAAAAAGGGGTAAACTAGCACTGACAAGACGTCTATTCAAAACCATTTTAATGAGTGTGAGAAAGACAAGATCACTCGGCCATTTTTTCATTTTTAAGGAGTCTGAAAAAAGCTTAACTATGCACTCTGTCAAGAATGTTCTTCTGGACCAGTTTAACGAGTGTGAAAAAATAAGGTCACTCGACAGTCTTTTCAATTTTAGGGAGTCTAAAAAGAGCTTAACTATGGACTCTGAGGGGGTTCCTTTTTTGTAAATTTAGTTCCTCAGGCCCGAAAAAGAGTTAAAATGATACTTGAGAGTACTCTTCTAGAGAACTAAAGTTCCATAGAGTATACCTTTGTTCGTACAATTGACTGTCCGGACCAAAAAAAGGGGTAAACTATCGCCGGACATACGTGACTTCAAATTTCAGTTTAACGAGTGTGAAAGGCCACGAGATCGCTCGACAATCTTCTCATGTTTAGAGGGTTTGAAAAGGGCTTAAAAGAAGACTTGTTATATCTTTTGGGAGTCCCGAGGTCAAGAGTGAAAAGGAATCATGCAAATGAGGCTCAAACTCGTAATCAGGAAAAACAACAAGGACTCCCGAGCCTACAGTGATTAGAGGCAACATGGATACCATAATGCAACCGGGATCTACCTAGGGCATCCATGTTCCGGTAAGCTCTACCACCAAGTCGCGACACTTCTAAAGTACCTATGATGGTTCTGTGTCGCAACCTGATGGGATCGATCCCATGGCAAAGGAAAAAGACAACGAGATACAAAAGTTAGGGTAGAAACCTAACCTACATGTTCAAGTTGATCCTCGGAAAAAAAAATTCATGGACTGTCGAAAATTACCCAAAACTCCAAAAAACTGTCCCGATACCCAAGCATATCCCTCCCATGCAACTCCTGAATCACGCTAAATGGTTTTTGGTTTAAATAAAATGATAAGAGAGGCCAAAAAAGTGACAAAAAGAGGCCCAAAAGTCTATAAATAGAAGCTGGCAGCTCATTATCACCATTGCTGATTTGGAAATTGACTTTGGTGCCAAAAGACCCCGTTTGATAAAAGTGGTGATTCTGTGAGCAACAGTGGACGAAACGAACTTCCGTCTGGACCAAGTAAGCACAAACTCTCCTATCTTGCATTTTAAGTCTTTCTTTTTGCTTTAGGTTTCATTTTTTGGGGGGCGTCGACCTTTAAAAGGTTGGCCCTAGGTCCACGTGGGTTGTCTTAGGACATGCCGCGTGTACATCCGGGTAGAGAAAACCCTGCACGCGTGTACACGCGACTGTCAGTATTATAGCCCGCATGGACCCCCTTTTTGAATGAAAAAAGCTTAAAAATCAAGGTTTAACCCTCCTGAACCTTGGTGTTTTAGAGGATGTATGTCCATTGGAGAGAAAGAGAGCATGAAGAGGTTAGTGAGTTGGTCGGGGAAGACCCTAATGCTGTGGCTGCTTTGATGCAATGTGGGTTACTCAAGTTTTTCTTATGTCCTTTTATGCGGACACAACCTATCCTACTAAATGCCTTGGTTGACTACTGGCATCCGAATGCAAAGGCATTCATGTTAGAGGGGCAATCACTGGTGCCCACGACCGAGGAAATTTATTTTTTGACTGGCCTCTCTCGGAGAGGGGAACCAATCAACTTCTGGACTTTTCCTTCGGGGCCACATAACATAGCGGAATTGATAGGTCTTTACTGTGAGGTTGATACAGACCGCTTGAGCTCACAGGTGCCCATAAGCAAGATTACTAACTTATCAGTACAGGCAATAGTATTGCTTATTGGGTGAATCACTGGTTCTGTGGCTCTACATCAGGTGTCCCATGCACAGATGAACTGTGCAGTCCAGTGCTTAAATGCACAAATATTTGATTGGATTACCACATTGCTTGAGAGTATGAAGAGGCAGTTGACAGATTCTCGTTTGCAGACACAGAGGAACTTTGGGTTTGAGACCGTTCTGTGCTCACTTTTCTTTGAGAGAGTTCCGAGCTTTAGTCCTCGAGTAGTCATACGAGGACATCGGGCCTCTCTTCCTGCTATGTGTAGATGGGCAATATTTCTGCCATGACAGGGTGGTGGAAGGACTAATGAGTCCTTCGATGATGATTTCTTTGCCTGGCTATCGCGACAGATCCCAGTTATTGAGGATTACCCGTATGCAGGGATTGATTTTTCAAGGGATCCTGAGATACCAGTACCTCCTGGTGAGGAGCGAGGAGAGATGGGTAAGTCTCCATCATTTTTTTTTGTTAAACATATGTAATTTTTATGTTGTTTTTGTTATATATATCATTTTTTTTTTGTTATACCAGAGTATTTGATGGATATGTGTTCATTGTGTGTAGATGTGGGACCAGTGCGATCGACTGACTATGCGAGGAATAGGCATCGTCCTCGACCAGGGGCCACACATGCCGCCGCAGGTGGACCAACATTAGTAGGAGATCTTCCAGTCGAGGAGGTTGAGAGGGTATTGAGATGAGTTGAGCAGAACTTTACTGCGCTCACTCGCACGGTCCCTATGGTAGAGATTGAGTACCTGCCACCATCTATGCAGCCTCATGTAGTGGGGGCACCACGGACGTGGGTCCGGTTGTTTCGGTGTTTAGCCAATGCCGTGGATCAGTATAACAGGGCCCATAGGCCCTGACCTTAGCTAGACATTTTAGGTGCCACAAGCACTACTTATATATATTTTTGAGGACATAAGCCCCATGACTCGTTATTGGTCATATTTTTGAGGCGCTTATGTCCATCTGTGTACTCTGGTTACTTTATGATATTATATATGGATTTTTATGTCTTTTGTGTCTTATGGATCATGTGTGAAAAAAATGTATTTACATATTTATGTGAATTTTCTTTCATATGTGTGCAAGATGCCAATCTAAAATTTGATTAGCTAGAGTATCTGTAACTTGGTTTAATCTCCTAGGAACATGAAAATATGTAATATAATCAAAGTTTCATTCTAAGAGACGTACCCTAAGGAATCGTCGGTGTAAAGTCGAATCATGAACCCTGTATACTCTGTTTAACTGAGACACAACCAACTGAGCATCGAGATAGACCCAGAGAGGAGAGCTACCAAATGAAAAAGTGTCACGAAGCAACTCAATAACTGCACTATACTCGACGACATTGTTTGTGGTGTCACCTAAGCATATACCTCCAGAAGATAATAACTGGCCTTGAGGTGTAAAAATTACCCAAGCCGTGGAGGCAAGCCTCCGAGTGTGCCGGCTAGCACCGTCTACATATCTAATGAACACCTCGGAGTCACTTGACATCTGCCACAGTGACGAAAGATAACATCAACGACATGTCCATAACACTAAAAGAAACTAGAAAGTAATAGTACAAAGACTATACATATGTTACAAAAAGTTACCCATGGTGACCTGCCTATGAGTAATACTTCTTGAGGTAAAGCCCATTTCTGGGCTTCGCCAAAGAATTCCCTTCAAAGTCAACTAGACGATAAGCACCCTTTTTTAAAACCTCTTTTATGATGAAAGGTCTGATCCACATGGGTTTGAATTTCCTTGCCCCCAGGGGGTCCTTATCTTGGTCATAGACCAGGACAAGGTCACCTTCAGAGAAAATCTAAGGATGAACGAACCTATCATACTGACACTTGACCTTATGTTTGTAAGCCTCGTTTGCCAAGGCCGCATCACAACACTAGTCATTTAGCTGCTCAAGGTATACTAACTGTTCTTCAAGTGGAGAAGTGTCTGGCAATAATTGTACTGCCAACTTTAGAGATGGGATATGACATTCGATAGGCAAGACTGCCTCCAGCCTGTAAACGAGTTGGAAAGGTGAGAAACCAGTTGTAGTCTTAATAGACGTTCGGTAAGCCCATAATGCCGAGTATAACATCAAATGCCAATTTGACTTATCTAAGTTGATCGTTCGCTGTAGAATGGTCTTAAGAGTTTTGTTCACAGCTTCCACCTGACCATTTACTTGGGGGTAGTAGGGTGACGGATGTTCCTGTTGTAACCCAAGCTTTGACGTTAACTCGGTCATCATCTAGTTTTGAAAGTGACTGCCATGGTCAATGACAATATCCCTTGGGATGTCGAACCTTGCTATTATCTGGTTGAATAAAAAGAGAGTTGCAGTCTCTCCATCATCTTTAAACGTTGGCATAGCTTCGACCCACTTTGTGAAGTAGTCTACGGCTACGATGATATAGAAGTTCCCCCTTGTTGAAGGAGGGTTTCATGTAGTGTAATCAATCCCCCACTTGGTGAAGGGACCAACTATGATGACAGGAAACATGGGAGAGGGATGTGCCCTCATCTTCCGAGAGAATATTGTGCACGGGTGGCACTTCTTCACCGATTCGATACAATCTTTAATAAGTGTCGGCCAGAAGTAACCTGCTCATAGAATATTTTGGGCTGTTACCAACCCAGACAAATGACCACCACAGGCTCCGGTATGGCAATCGTTAAGCACGATAACTGCTTCTTCGTGAGTGAGACATCGACGCAGAATGCAGTCTACACCTCTATGATACAATGTATCATCGAGTATGAGATAATTCTTAGCCTGATGGCGTATGCATCAACACTCATCACGAGAAGCAGAGGTGGGACACTTCAAAGTCTGGAGATAGATAAGTACATCTCCATACCAGGGATCCGAAGAGGTGATCAAAAACATATCTCCTCTGATAGGTGACTCTTCGGGCACAAGATCACTTGACTTAACCAAAAGTTTCGAAATAAGTTTTGCGAAGACCAATGACTTTTTGGATTTCGCTAAAATGAAATCTAAGTCAAACCCCTGGAGGATGACTATCCATCTACTGATCTTTCCGCCTATTACTCGTCATGTCAACATGTACTGAAATGGATTCACAACAACAATGACGATGGTCTTGCGAAACATAACATAATGACGGAACTGTTGAACAGCATGGACTGTTGTCAACGCAAGTTTTTCGATATGAGAATAATTGAGTTCCGGTCCTATGAGGCCTCGGATCAGGTAATAGATGACATATTCTGAGAACAAGTCATCTTCCTGAACTAAGACCATGCCAATGGTTGACTCTACTGCAGTCAGATATAATAAGAAATACTTGTTATAGTTAGGTGTCCGGAGCAGAGGGGCAGTTGTGAGTGCATGTTTCAATGCGGCGAAAGAGCATTGAGCGACATCGTCCCAATAAAAAGGAACGTCTTTCTTAAGTAAGTGCATAAAGCCCTTGGTGATCTCGGCATAGTTAGCGATGAAGCGTCTTAAAAAATTCGCCTTGCCCTGTAGACTCTGAAGTTGAAGGATTGTGTGTGTGGGGGGCAACTAAATTATTGCCTCAAACTTGAGAGGATCGACCATGATCCCTGTTGTTGATACTATGAAACCCAACAAACGTCCTGATGTTATGCAAAAACTGCATTTGTTTGGATTCAAGTGAATCTAGAAGTAGCAACAACGCTCAAAGATAAGTCGGAGGTGTGTGGGATAATTCGTTCTCTTGCGAGATCGAGATGCTAAATCATCTAAATAGGCCTCGATTATATGATTGAGGTCATGGAAAGAAAAAGACATAGCCCACTAAAAGGTGGCTCCAACATTTTTGATACCAAAAGGCATTTAGATACGTGAATGTACCCCATGGACAGATGAATGTTTTTTTGTGCTGGTCTTCAGGTTTGATTTGTATTTGGTTATATCCCGAAAAACCGTCCATGAAAGAGAAGGCCTCGCAACCCACACATCATCAATTATCTGGTCGATGAATGGTGTGGGAAAATTATCTTTGGGACATGCCTTGTTCAAATCACGAAAGTCTATACATACACGAATTGTGCCTTGTTTTTTATTGACCGGCATGGGGTTTGACACCCATTGGGTCAAATGGATAGGATAGATAAAACTGGATTTTAACAATTTCTCAACCTCAACCTTAATGGATGTTTCTTTATTGGGGTTAACTGGACGAAGCTTCTACCAGACCGGCTTGGCATCTGGATAAGTTGTGATTTCATGTTCAACTATTTTTGGATTGATTGCTAATGTGTGTCACTGAGCGAAGGGGACAAAGGAGGTATATGACCTCCCCCGTAAGGGAAAGAATTAAAAGGAGTAGGAGTGCCCCACATGTGTCCTTACAGAGGAGCGTTAGAGCTCCCTACCCCCAGACCTGAAGTCTGTGAAGTGGAGTAGGAAAGTACAGGACTTGTACCTGAACTAGGCATCCCATATGAGAATGGAGGGCTTGTCCCACTTGGTGTGAAAGGGGTTGTGGCCACCGCCAAATATGGGATCAGACCACTGTGCAATGTAGAGGTGGTCGAGACTATGGTGGCTCGGACTGGTGACAGTGGGTTAGGAGGTGGAAACTCTCCTATGGTGACAACCGTAGTGGGAATTGAAGAATTCCCAGAAGGAGTAACAACATTTGTTTCCATTGCTATGTGCGACACTATCTGGAACTTGTAAGGATGAATCCATATGATGGTGGGTGCCGAAAGATCAGTGGTGGAGGTTTCAAATAGACCAAAATATTTCGCTCCAAGGTCTAAAATGGTCGATTCCTTTGGATGTTGGTTGGGCACAATTTCTTGTGACCCGGTCGCTTCAAAAGACCCTTGTTGGTCTAGCTTTCGCCTTAGTGGTGGTGGGGGTGGCTCTAGTTTAACCGGCGGTAGGCCAAGAAGCCTTCGTGACCAACAGAGCTCATGATCCTCCACTATGTGAGAAGATCAAAGACACTCTAGGGCATTCTAGTCGTTCAAAAACAACACACACTAAAAAAATCCCTATAAGATAAGACAGACAAACACTAAATTAATTGGAAGAACAGTTACAACAACCAACACTAGATCAACTTACCGGTGCAAGTGAACTCGAACACGGAAGCACCCTCCAGGTATGCTCTGCAAAGCATGGCCCGATGTCTATCCTAGGTATCGTAGTATACCCCTGTAGTCACCTGTGTATGTCCCTAAAAAAGATAGGCAACTAGGTTGTCAGTGCGCGAACAGTCACCAGGCGGGTATAGTCGAAAGTCGGGTAGACCACAATGAGCAGGGTATCAAGCCCAAAACCTGTCAAGGGTATTAAGAGCAAGTGGTCCGGAAGACAACTGAGGACCTCGAACGGATTCGAGACCCACGAAGCTCCGTGGCAAATGCAATCGATGGAATCCCAAGACAAACCCTCTATATGTGTTCTCCACTACGATTGGTTCAGCTTTGGAGGGGTTATCTCCGCTACCTTTCCTCACGTGACCTCGTGTTTATCCCCTATGTTAGAGGGGGGTCCCGGATAAATTTCACGATACTAGACTTGGACACTCCCTAACTCAGACTCCAATGTTTGATTTTAATGGCCTTGAAGAGTTTCCTCTCCAACCTAATCCAAGGCCCTAATCCTGAACTAGTTGGTTAACCCTACAAACATAAAAGTCTAATGAATTTTAGATTTAGTGTTAATTTTATGGCTTGTCTTATGTCAAAGGGTATGAAAGTGAAACTAGTGATATTTGAAAGATTACAGTAAAAATGAACAGAAAGCTGGAAACAAAAACCTTCTCTTAACACAACTTTTCAACAACTTTTCTAATTTAAAAAAAAAAAATTTCTAAGATCTTTTGAACAACAAACTCAAAGCAGGATTTCACTCGACTATGAGCTACTTACAATCTAAGCAATCCATCAAGAACTTATGAAAGCAAAGACTTTTCCCTGGTTACTAATGCAAAACAACACTTTTCAACCAAACAAAAAAATGAAAGATTTTATTTATTTTATTTGAATGCTCACAAAGCAAAAAGGAAAAATATCAACAAGTCAAAAACCAAGAAAAACTTTTGGCCTAATCGCAGATCGCAAAAAATCACTTCAAGAAATCACTTCAAGAAATCACACACTAGCAACTTAAAAAAGGACTCTCACACTTGTCTAAAAACCCTAAAGAAAATTTTGATGAAAAATTTTAAATGAAAAAAGAAAGCTATGGCTGAGTTCAAACCTAAGCTATTGATTGCTAGGACAGAGATTCAAAAACCTGAGAGGTATAACTCTTGTTAAGGGAAAGGATAATTGTCTCACCCTCAACAAAAACTATCCTTCACAAGCACACTACTGACAATTCAACAACAAGCATGTGCACGCGAGATGTGTAGATCCAGAGGGCGTGTACACGCGTGCTAGCCTTATACAGGCCGTGTGTATCTCTACAAATCTGAAACAAATAAAAACAGACAATCCAAACCAGGAAGACACCACTGATATTGAGAACCAGGATTTCTTGAAGGCTTAGACACTTTCTTTAATAGAAAAAAGAAAACAATGTAAGGAAAAAATTCGTAAAACAAACCAATCTGAGATGAACCCTAAGCTATAGACTGCAAACAACCAAGACTAGAAAGAGTTCCAGAAAACCCCTGAGAATGACTGATTCTGAAAGGGAAGAGGATGACTGACTCAATTTTTTTTTGGAATCATACACGCTACTGTTACTTCTTCAGCTAGCATTTACACGCAGGTTGTAAGAAAGTAGGGCGCAAGTACACATGTGCAGACCTTATGCAGGCCGCGTGTACCTTTGTGGGTCTCGAAAAAAAAACATAGTTAAGCAAAGAAATAGAGATAGCTAGTATGGAAGACCAGAATCTTTGTTAGCTCAGACTTTGCAGAAATTTCAAAAAACATGAAAGAAAACCAATCTTTTAAAAATACCCAAAAATATTCCCAGGAATCTTAGAGACTTCCCCAGTATGGTCGCCAATTCTGTTGTGGTGGGAAATCCCCCTACGGACAAGCATTTAGGGTTATATTATGCATGCAGATAAGACCAAAGGAATCCTACTTTCTACCGTCGTCCCAGACCTAATCCCCATTTCTTTTAAGCAAATACATGGTTAAACGAACATACCTTGTTCCGGACATTCGATGTCGATCATTCTTCAAGCTTGATTGCTTGTTAGCAGCTATCCTCCCTAGACTAACCTGCGTACAAAACAAGCAACAAACTCTACATGCATTTGTTCTACAGATTAGTGGGTTAGAGATTCAAGCATCTATTCACAAAACTATGAAGAACTCATATAGTGGGACGGGAAAAGCATTTCTTTATTATTAACTTTAATGAATCAACTTACAATGTCAAGACTGGCCACCGCTCCGCGAACTTGATCCTGGGCTCCTCTTCAAATGTCCTCCAACTTCTTTGCTCTGTATCTCTCTTTGCACAAGGATGGCTAAAGGGTTGGGACAATGGGAATGTGCAATTGGGTAGAGTTTATTTACTATTATTCTCCTCCTCCAAATAGTACCCCTAACCCTTTTTTTATAGGCTAGAAGAAGCTAGGTATTTGGACAAACCCTCGGCCATGCATGGCTGGAAGATTTAGTTAACTCACCCAAAGTTGTGTGTTCCATCGACGACTTTCCTTTTTTCGTGCTTTCGTAGGTACACGCGGGTTGTTTTAGGTTAGCTAGCGTGTACACACGTGCAATAATGGAGTAGGGTGTGTGGGCCCTTATAAAAGAGGTTTTTTAAATAGTTGTTCAACAGTATTTTGGAAAAGAAGGAATCTTAGATGGCCTGATGCTAGGTAAGCATGTATGGTGCAAATTAGGGTTATAACACCCACACATCATTCTTCATGATGGATTGATATTCCTCTATCATGACATCTCTCCATACTGCATGACTAGTTGCCTCCTCATAATCAGAAGGCTCAAAATGAATGATGTGGCTTGTAACTGCGGCATAGCACAAATATCTCTGAGGTCTCTTGCTCACTCAGAAGGTACCACGAGGAGTTGAATTTCCTTCTTCCTCCTGTGGAGTTTGACGAGCCCATGCAGGTCTCTTTTGACCTATTGTAATATCTTTGGGAACATTAATTGGAGCTATAGGATCAATGGGACCAATTTGATCAATAGGATCAACTTTTTCCCTCTGAAAGGTAATGTCATCTTGGACCATATTTAACATATAAAGGTTTCCTCATGAAACCAATGTCTAAGACATATCGAGGTTTCCTCATGGAACTAATGTCTCACAAGACATATCGAGGTTTTCTTGTGAAACCAATGTCTTGATTCGTTCATCTCACCATCTGAGGCACATCAGGATGAAATCTACATTCCCCCTTACTGTTCCACACAGGACCCTCCCGAGAGAATGTCTCATGATGTTTCCTCAAACATCAACACTCCATCTAAAGTTGGAGGTGACTCCTCCTCTGTCGATGCTCCCTCTGACACCAAAGGTAGCTCTTCCTCATTCTCTGGAGGTAACTCAATATCTACTCCATATGGATGTAGTACATCCTCCTCTACTTGTATCTATCACCATAGTTGTGCTACCATCGGTCTTGAATGGCTGTATCCATGATCACTAAAACTGTCTCTACTATTTGGCATGGTCTTGTCCTGGGAGGTACATTGCTCTTAGAGACTTCCTATCTCCGAGGATCATGTCTGGCAATGTCTCTCCTTGATATCATGTTGGAAGGTCTTTCCCTCCATGTCTACCTCCCGTGACTATCATTATGGATTATGGCTCCTTCTCATAGCTATTACCTGTGACCTGCCCGAAACAAGAAACAAGAACAACAAAAAACATCTCCTAGAGGAGATCATTTTATCTTGTGCACAACTATATACAATGACCCTCCAAAGGATATGTCTTCTACTATAACCAACACACATCCA
Source organism: Picea engelmannii (assembly GCA_009831015.1). Classification (NCBI taxonomy): domain Eukaryota; kingdom Viridiplantae; phylum Streptophyta; class Pinopsida; order Pinales; family Pinaceae; genus Picea; species Picea engelmannii. The sequence goes on along the minus strand of ML808316.1, from coordinate 63,214 downwards.
TCATATACTTGATGTCATACGACTACCAACACACATCCATCATATACTCGATGTCATACGACTAACCATGTTGATTTTGTAGTGTTAAATTAGACAAGCACAATTTTCTGCAAGTGGTAATTACTTCCAATGTTATACAATATTACTTTAGTAAACTCTAGAACATCACCAAGTAACTCGAAAAATTTCAACTTCTTAGAAACTTTGGTCTCTTCCTTAGATCACTTCCCACGTGTCGGAGAGAAAAATGTGTGTCTATTGTTGTGTCTTTCAAGTGTCTTTTTATAGTAATATTAGATTGATCCAAAAAGACACGTCTCTTTGAAAATTAAATTAAATTTTCTTTCTTATAAATAGTTGGAGAATCCCTCCCGTACAAATATTTCCCAAAATTATCATTGAAAAACTAGTTTAGATTGGCTGATCACAAGACCAAAGGCGTGTCCAGAATTTGGACTAGCTTGGTCCGTTCGGTTCACATCATTAAACAATGGCTATGCTGGGTGCCTGGAACTGGTCAGCATATCAAAATCAGCAAAGATAAGATCGCAGGTATGGGGGAAATGACACTCCTCTCCAATGAAACAATTACATGCCTGCATAAAAAAAATATAACAGTGTTAGCAAATACAATGACCGGTTCCAATCCATTTACATTAATGGAATCGTGGCTCGACGACACAGTTTTGGGGTTGACGGATTCTCAAAAGGAAGAATGAGAATTCTTTTGCTTTCATTTAAACACAGCAGGGGTTTCTCTTCAAAGACATTCTTTTATGGACAGGAGGAGATGCTTCCGACATTGTTTCAGTCAAAAACATTTATATTGTAGTTCTGTCAACTCTTAATATCCCAGCGCAAACATGATAGAAGTTATCCTTTTGGAAGTGGAACGTCTAGTTAAAGATGAAACTCTTTATCTAGATGGTTTCAAAAAATAAAATACTGACCTGGGAGATGTTAAAGAGGAAAGGCTACCAGGGACCGAGCATTTGCATGCTGTGCAAGATTAACAATGAAGACTGTGATCATTTATTTGTTAAATTCCCTTTCACCAAGACTGTATGGGCCAAAGCGACTTCCTTTCTCGGTGTTAAAAACCGGTCGGAGGGGGTAAACTTCAACTTGGTTTTTACTTCCTGGGTTCTAGATGAAATTGTGCCCGCAACTTTGACAGTTTTGGTTTGCTAGTTTATTTGGCTCGAAAGGAACCAAACGATATTCGAAGAAAAGCAACCTTCCATTGGGGCTATAACTTGTAGGATTATTGGGGCATACAACCCTTGTACACATCAACCAAAATTATCTGCCAGGTACAAGAGAGCTCTCATACATTTGGAGGATTTCACTGTTGTCTTCTTTGATGGGGCATCAATCATAGGAGGCACAAATTGTGGTGCGGGGGGAGTAATTAAACAACCAGATCGGGGAGTAATCATATGGTTTATCAACTGAGGGAGGGGTACAAATACCAAAGTGGAATTATTTGGTGCCTAGGTGACAGTTACGCTTGCAAAACTTTGGGATATCAATAGACTAGTTCTTTTGGGTGATTCTAAAGTCATAATAGATTGGCTAAACCAAAAAACTAATCTACATGGTACTGAAATTGAAGGCTGGATGCACTGGACAAGATTGATCATCACAGATTTCCAAGATATAAAGTTCACGCACATATTTCGGGAATACAATATAGAGGTAGATTCCCTTTCCAAGAAAGGACTGCTGGAACAAAAAGGAGTACTAAATTACTTCTCAATGATTGATGGGAGGACTGGTCCTATGTCCCAGATCAATCTGTTCTGATTGCCTTTTTGTCTTTTCTTATTCATCATCCCTTGATTGTGGAGTGTGATATAATTCTTGGTTCGGATATGGAATACTATTGGTTTTTTTCCGGGTTGAACTAGAGAGAGGCTTGGAGTCCCCGGATAATGAAAAAATCTTAGTTTTGACTCTTTGTCGGATTGTAATTTTGTTTTTTCTTTAGTGGAGATAACCTTTGGGAAGCCACCTGCACATGTAAATGAATTTTTATTAATACAAAAATTCAAGCGAATTTTCATTTGGAAAAAAAAACTACCCAATGATTAATTTGGTTATAATCCATCCACATAGTATTTGACTTGGTTAAATTGTTCCTCCATAATTCATGCAATTCTTTGCATAAATATAGGTAGAAGTAAATATGTAGTACATTCTAAAAATCTCTGCCCACCATAATTTATGGAATTCTTTCTATAAATTAGAATAGGAGTAAAAAGTAAATATGTTGTACATAGAGATTGTAACAACCCTATAAATTTAACGCTTCCAAGATTTTACTCTACTCTCATTTTCCTGGGCCTTTGTATGAAGGAGTCAAGCTCAATCCCTCTCTGATACCATGTTGTTTTTCTTCATATGAGATATGATCGATATATTATTACAATGGTGAGTGTTCCATATATAAAGAACATATGGTGACATGAAATGATGCGTCCCTTCGATAATCAATAAGTATTTATTATTATCATTTACTTATTATATATAATATTTAATAATCAATAATTATATTATTAATTATTAATCTAAGAGAATGTCTTCTCGATGTTGTCCAAACATCAACACAACAGACATAGGTTGTGTCAAGAATTCAACGTGCACTTGATTTAGTGTCTTCTTTATGTTTTTATGTTGTTTTTCATGTCAAAATATTCATATTTGCATCACCCTATCATTGTTTGTGATGCCATTGAATAATGATAGCATCGATGTTGTGTTGTGTTTGTAGATTGTTAACATGTTTATTGCATTCTTTGTCTGTCGTTTGATACTGTATGGGTGTCATATGGGCATCATTAATGTTTTTTCTTACATTGTTGGGGCATCGTTTTTTCGACTCTATATCATTCATATGTCATATTAACGTCAATTTGCACACATTTTATTTTCCTTTGTATTAATATTGTGTCTATTTATGTCATATGCATCAAATAGATTTATGCAATCAACATTTTCAATATTTTATTGTTATATTTGTGACCTTATTGCATCACAAAATGTTGTTGACATCATATCATTCATATGTCATATTAACGTCAATTTGCACACATTTTCTTTTCCTTTGTATTAATATTGTGTCTATTTATGTCATTTGCATCAACTAGATTTATGCAATCCACATTTTCAATATTTGATTGTTATATTTGTGACCTTATTGCATCAAAAAATGTTGTTGACATCATAGGTGCAATCCTTTTGCATCATTTAGAAACTAGGTGTCTCTTTGTTGCGCATCAATTTTGGGTCTCTATTATTATGATTATTATTAATTATCCTCATTATTTAAACATTATTAATAATCAATTA
>ML808316.1:27745-52427 GCA_009831015.1 Picea engelmannii | reverse complement strand
TTTTTGCTAGGTTTTCTCCCCCATGAGGGTTTCCCAGGATAAATGATGTGTCTCTTGTGATTGTGTATTTCTCAGTGATCCTATCTATGCTATGGTTATCTAGTGAATTGAAAAGAAACCTAATAATAACTTAAACCTTAACATGGTATTAGAGCTAAGCTGAAGAGAGCATCTTTCACAAGAAGAAGAAAAACATCACTGTTGCCGTACATGAAAATTAGCGCTTTTTATTGGAGAATTTTTTTTGCCTAAAACCCATCTAGAAAAGTGTGCCCTACCCTAGTGAAGCTTTTGGCATCTTCTGTGCACCTTTTCAGTGGATAGAACTCCCGGAAAGTGAAACCGTAGTTTTCACTGGTACCAGAAGTACCAGAAAACTAGAAGCACTAGAAAACCAGAAGTACCAGAAAACTAGAAGCACCAGAAAACTAGAAGTACCAGAAAACTAGAAGCACTAGTCCAGAAATCCACAGGTCAAGTTTGAGGGGGTAAAATTTGGATTTTTAAAAATCTAACTACACCAACTTACTCACCTCAGCTCAACGCATCTATCCCCTAGTTCAAAATTTCAAAACTCGAAGTTTGAAAAATTAGGTTTTCCTCATAAAACCCTAAGTTGCAGTTGCAGCTGCAGTTTTAGAATCAGTTGCAGTATCAATTGCAGTATTAGTATCAGTTGAGGTATCATCTGCACTACCAGTTGTAGTCACCCTTGAAGTTTTAAAAGGGGTTGGTAATTATTACCGCTGCTACCAGATGGTGCCACTATTTGCAAATACTATCATAGGTATGTACTCACATATGCTTAAATGGTTAATATTTAAAAGGGTATTAACAGGGGAAGGGATCTCTTGCCATAGATCTAGAAGGATCTCAAGATCTAACACATTCAGAGGAATAATGAAACCCAGGTTTGATTATTCTAATATGCATTTATTTGTTATGACATTATTTTGATCTAGGTTGCATGTTGAAGTTATGACCATCATACTAACCTTTGGTCAGAATTAAAGTCAAGGTATTAGATGGATTAAAGTTGAGATCATAGAATTTATTCTCTAACCCAACCTTCTGTCAAGATAAGCATGTTGTCTTAGTACAAAGGACAGGTTGAAGAAAACACTCGTCATCTTGAGTGAAGGAGACTTGGAAGAAAAACAACACACTCATTCTTGAGGACAATACTCCAGGTTCCTGGTTTGATTAATTAAGTTGATAAGATTCAAAGTTGCACATGACAAAGTTGATAACTACCCCATTACAAGTAAACACTATAGTTGAGGTAGCAGTCTTTGAAGAGTACTATACTTGGTAGCATGTGGGAATATTGAGATAAATGCTTAATGTAACAGATACAACTAACATCTCCTCCAGGAGAAACTTCTTGTGTTGATCCCAGGTTACCATGGAGGAATGTTTGATCACAACACTAGAGGAGTGTTGACCTCATTTCGTATTGTATTTCTTACTTTTGATCTTTGCTTTAGACAGGTCACAACTGATAGCTCTAAAGGAGCTACTGTGATGATTATTCATGCGATTTTTTTTATCTACTATTATCAAAAGAGTATTATTCTTGCTTGTTGTTTTGTTGACCTTGTTTTAGGTCAAAGGTGATAACCCTAAGGAAGCTATAGTGAAGGTTGTTGAAGGAAACATATTATATGAGACATGAAGTAGACTATGTACAAGACCTTATACACTCATGTACCAAAGAAGATGAAGAAGGAGCTATCTTTCGAGATTCAGAGTATCTCATATGAAGATTGATTGAAAGGAGTAGAAGGCTCCAAAGATGCCGAACATTAGAATGGGAAGCATATCTCGTTTGAATCCTAACTCAATATTTCATATTTAGACTTGGTATTCAACACCAAGTATACCCTGTAAGAGATAATGAAGTCCTTGTAGACTCAGAAGAAATCAAGGATAAGCCTGATCTCAGAAAGGATCAGATGAAGAAACAACTTCTAGGATTGGGAGACAGATGCCGCGAGAAGACTAGATCGTAACTTCAAAAACTTCTAGGAGATATGAAATCTCCTGGGAAGATTCCCTTGTTTCAATAACAGAGAAGGAATCCAGTCAGAAGGAGTAGGATGTGGATTCTTCCGTAAGACTAGAAGAGAAGCCAATATTGACTTCCAAGATTGATCTATACAGATCGAGCATGTTGCAGATGTACAAAGCCTGATGTGTGTCCAGAGTATTCTCCTAGCAAAAGGGAGAAGACTATGATGATACACTCATTGAAGAAATAGTTCCAGTATTTACTAAGACAACTAGAACAACCATGATTCATATATAGTATGAGATGCAGGGGGAGCAATCCCAATATTTAAAATTGAGTGGAAGTTGTTTCATTACGTTAGTTGGGTCATGGAGATATGACTACAATGAAAGATAGAGTTACCTCCATGAAAAGAAGAAGAGCTAGCTTCAATATAAATTATTGAGCCACTCTCAGTTTTAGATGAAGCTGTTGCTGTGATAGAATAAGAGGAGTTACTCTTAGATTTTAACAACCACAATGAGGATGAAGAAGTCATTCTTAGCCTTAGAACAACTGCAGGTGTAGAGTTCCAGAAGGAAAAAATTGCAGAAAAAGGAGAGGACATACTCTCATGCAGTGAGACAGATAGTGCTTTGCAAAGAGCACATAGAGCTAACACATGATTGTGCAGATTGAGTTGCAGCTAAGCAAGTGTACCAGATTGGTACAATGTAATGTGAAAATTTGGTTTGAATATTGAAGATAGAAAGACTTAGGTCTTCAGGTTGAAGAATGATCTGTACAATTTGAAGCAAGCTTCTAGAGCTTGATATAACATAATTGACAGTTTCCTGAAGAGATTGGGCTTTACCAAGAGTAAAGTTGGCTCTAACCTTTATCTCAAGGTTATAAATAATGAGCCAATGATGTTACTACTATATGTAGATGATGTATTCTTGAAAATATGAAGAAAATCTCGTCATAGATTGCAGAAGAAGCTCGCTACAAAGTTTGATGGAAGACCTAAATGCATTATCTCTTAGGTCTTGAAGTTTGGCAGAGCACATAGAAGATCTTCCTAAACCAAGGGAACTCTCACATGGCACTATTGTTTCTAGGAATTTTGGGCTCGGGTCTAGGAAACCGCAAGGATTCCTGGAGCTAGGGAGCCAGAGAGGCTATTCCTAGTTGTCTGAGAGGTTAATATTTAGTCTGGGCAAGAAAAAGAACAAGATCAGACAGAAAATGAACAAGATAACCAACCAAAGGTGGAGGTAACATGGTACCTCAGTTTTCTAACATGAGATTCTAGACTTCAAACCCTTGCCATCGAGCCTTCGTATTTCTTGCAGGTGACTAAACGAGGAACTTGCTCTGCAACCAAACGTACTGTGATGCCAACTTCGTGCTGATGATGTTTTGTTTCCAGTCTCGTACTGTGATGCCAACTTCGTGCTGATGATATTGTGTAGCCAACTTCATGTTGAAGACTCTCAACCTAGTGTTGATGTTGATGTTGCTCCAGCCTTCGTGCTGTGATACTGTTGCTATTGATGCTGTATTAGCCTTGTGTTGTTATTGATGATGATGATGTATTAGTGTTATACTAATCCATGTTTATGCAGATGATAATGATGCCACTTCAGCTTCTTGCTGAAGATGATGATGTTATTTCAGCTTTAATGCTGAAGATAATGATGTTACTTTAGCCTCACGCTAAATATGGTGATGATGATACTTTAGCCTCATGCTAAAGATGTTGATGATATTACTGTAGCCTCATGCTAAAGGTGATGATGATGTTACTTTAGCCTCATGCTAAAGAATATGATGTTGTTACTTTAGCCTCATGCTGATGAGAATGATGATGCTACTCCAACTCCATGCTGTGAATGCTGATGATGAGAAAAACTTTCAATGATTTATAGATATGCCAGTCAGTGTTCCAAGATGTTGTTGTTGATGATGCCCTCTCTCTCGCCCGGTGATGTTGTAGAATACCCTTCTTGTTAAGGGGGAGTGTTGAAATATTGTGACTGCAAAGAGTATTCTATTTTATTATTGATTTATTATTCATTAGATCAATCCCCTTTTGTGGATTGATCATGTTGGGCATTGTAAATGACAAAATCCCCTTTTGTGGATTGGTTAAAACCCTTATTGTAATATGCTAAATGAGAATTCGGCCCCATAATATATTAAATTGGTTATAACCACCCAGAATGAGAAGTCATCCCTGCCAGTGAAAAGACACCTCAGTTCAACACCTTCCAGATTGTATAAATAAGAGAGGCCAACGCCTCATTTGTTCACTCACTCACTTGTTCATCAGAGCACAAGTTTGGAGCTGCAGTTGGAGAAGAAGGAAGAGACAAGGAGGTGCATTCTTGGGAGAGTACTTTCTGTAGTGTTTGGTTTATTCTCTTGGCACTGAATTGGCTATCTATATTAAGGAAGTTTTTGCTGGGTTTTCTCCCCCATGATGGTTTTGTTAGGAAAAAAATATCAATATAGCATAGAAAAACCTTAGAATAAGTACTCAACGCCTTGAAAAAGAGAGAAATTTAGATAATAAGCCTCTTCGAGGGGGAAACCTCCTTATACCCACATAAATGTCCAAATACAAGATGCTTCAAAATGAAAATGTCTCCTTGGTATATATAGGAGACTAGGAGGTACAATTACAACTAATGGACCCAAGCTGACATAAATAAAGTAACATTACTAATGTAATATGCCCCAATTAAGGGGTAATGTGCCACTATTTAGGGCTTAACATTCCCCTCCTCTTGAGACAAGTGTTGTCCGCAATGCTTGAGTAACTCTGAATGCTTCTATATAAAATACTTGTCTTCCCAAGTGGAATCTTCAGCCGGTAGTTTCCTCCATTTAATGAGATACTCTGAAATGGATCTATTCCTTAGCTGACGACTTCTTGTGTCAGTGATGGCTTCAGTCTCCAATATGATTTTTCCTTCCTCTTCAAGTTCTAGTAATATAGTTTGAACTGAGATCTTGTCACCTGTAACCTTCTTTAAGCATGAAACATGGAAAACTGGGTGTACTCATGAATATGCAGGCAACTCCAATTTGTATGCCATAGTACCAATCTTTTGCAACACCTTATAAGGGCCATAGTACTTTGGTGTTAATTTATTATCCTTCTTGGCTCGCTTGAGGGACATCTGTTTGTATGGTTGTAGTATTAAAAGTACTCAATCCCCTACTTCGAAACTTCTTTCACTACGATGTTGATCTGCTTGTTGTTTCATGAAATTCTATGCCATGGTCAGGTTGTCCTTTAATATTTGGAGAACTTGTTTTTGATGCTCGATGTAATATTCCATTGCTTGAGCCTTACATTTTTCTTTTAGAGAAGAAGTGATGGAAGGAGGGTGGTATCCATAGAGTGCCATAAATGGTGTCATTTTTTTTGCAGTATGAAAGGAAATGTTATACCACCATTATGCCCAGGGTAACCATTTGAACCATTGTGTTTGTTTATCAGAGACAAAGCAATGAAGGTAGCCTTCTAGACATTTGTTCATTATCTCGGTTTGTCCATGAGATTGAGGATGATAGGATGAGCTATGAGCCAATTGAGTACCCAAACAGGAAAATAATTCTGTCCAAAAATGTCCAGTGAAGATGGGATCTCTGTCACTTACAATAATCTTTGGGCTTCCATGTAGCTTTTGAAATGTCTCCATGAATGTGGTGGAAACTGTACTATCTTTGAAGGGATGAGAGAGTGCAAAAAAGTGTGCATACTTGGTTAGTCTATCAAAAATCACCATGATGACACTCTTTGCTTTAGACTTCGGTAACCCTGTGATGGAATCCATGGAAATCTCCTCCCAGCGCTGACTTAGGATGGCTAATGGTTGTAAAAGACTTGGGGTCTTAATTGTTTCCACCTTATTTTGTTGGCAAACTAAACATTCTGCCACAAACCTTTGAACATCAGTTTTAAGGTCATCCCAAAAAAATTTCCTTCTTGACCCTATGGTATGTTTTCAAAAATCCCGAGTGCCCTCCTACCAGAGAGGTGTGCAATTCCAATAGTAGATTTTGTTTGAGTTGGGAGTTCTTACGTAAATATAAATGATCTTTGTACTATAGTGAATTATTTTTCCATGTAAATGTATCTGATACACTGGAATCCTGCTGCAACCTTTGAATGAGAGTCCACACGTTTTTGTCATTCTTCCATTCATCCCTTGCTTCTATTATCCAATCAGGTTGGATGATCGAGATAGCACAAAGAAAGGCCTCAACATCTTTATCCTTTCTTGAGAGTGCATCTGCCACAACATTTTGCTTCCCTTTTTTTATCGACGATTTCAAAATCATAATCCAATATCTTGGTCACCCATTTTTGTTATTCTTCTGAAGACAGTCTTTGTTCCAAGAAGTATTTAAGACTATCATGGTCTGTTTTGACCTTGAAGTGCCTACCTATTATGTAAGGGTGCCATTTCTTCAATGCATGTAGTATTTCCATCATTTCCTTCTCATAAATTGGTTTGTGTAAGTCCTTTCCCTTGAGTGGACGACTTTCGAAAGCTAGGGGCCTTCCTTCTTGCATCAGGACAACACCAATGCCATTTCCCGAGGCATCACATTCCACAATAAAGGTTTTTGTGAAGTCTAGTGTGGTCAAGACAAGAGCTTTTCACATCACCTCTTTAAGTTGTTCAAAAGATTTAGTTTCCTCTGGAGTCCATGAAAATGCATCCTTCTTAGTTAGTGTCATTAAAGGTGCTGTTATTCTCCCATAGTTCCGAACAAACTTGCGATAGTAACATGTCAAACCCAAAAATCCTCTAAGATTCTTCAATGTTTTGGGAATTGGCCAATCCATCATGGCCTTAATCTTGTTAGGGTCTACCTTGACACCTTCATGAGATACAATATGAACCAAATACTCGACCTCCTTCACCCCAAAGAAACATTTGGATGGTTTGGCATATAGTTGTTTCTCCTTTAGTAGTTGTAGTACCTTGTCAACATGTCGCACATGATCCTCCCAAGACTTGCTATAGATTAGTATATCATCAAAAAATACCAACACAAATTTTTGAAGGAAGGGCTTGAAGATGGAATTCATCAACCCTTGGAATGTGGAAGGTGCATTTGTATGGCCAAAAGGCATGACCAAAAATTCATAATGGCCTTCATGAGTTCGGAATGCTGTTTTTGGGATATATTCTTCCTTCATTCTAATCTAATGATACCCTAAATGAAGATCCAACTTTGTGAAATATATTTCTCCATGTAGTTCATCTAACAATTCATCAATGATGGGAATGGGAAACTTATCTTTAATAGTGGTTTTATTGAGCTCTCTATAATCTGGGCACATACGCCATGAGCCATATTTCTTGAATACCATTACCACCATTGTAGAGTAAGAACTTTGGCTAGGTCTAATAATTCCAACCTCTAACATTTCTTCAACCATGCACTCAATTTCACTCTTTTGGGCATAAGGGTATCTGCACAACCTGATATTAGGAGGAACACTCCCAGGAATTAGGTGAATATCATGATCATAAGTTCGAGTGGGTGGAAGACCCTTGGGAATATCTTGAAATACTTTGGAATGCTTATTAATGATCCCTTGGAGATCTAGAGGAATAGATGGCTTAGATGTTTGAACATCTAGTGAACATAGTTGTGCAATTACACCTTGATGCCCATTTTTCAATAATTTTGTCATGCCATTAGAGCTTATCACCTTACTTGGTTTCCCTGTGATACCTCTTAACTCAATTTCTTTTCCTTCCAATGAAAATTTCATGAAAAGTTCTTGAAAATTAAAAGCCACTATTCCTAATGATTGTAACCATTGGATTTTTAGTACAACATCAACACCACCCATGGGTATAGAAATCATTGGAATATTCATTATATATTCCCCCATAGTAAGATTGATCTTATTTCATTTTCCTGAGCAATTGATAGTTCCTCCATCTGCCATCATTACTTGAAACTCTGGTGCTAGATATACAAAGCAATTTAGAGCTTTGGCTAATTTATAGTGAATGAAACTATGAGTACTACCAGAATGAATTAGGACTATCACCTTTTTATTTTTGATATATCCTTCGATCTTGAGGGTTTGAGGAGTGCTAATTCCAGCCAATGCATTACACGATATCGTGGGAGTCAATTCTCCAGAAGAAATCACTTCTACATTTTCATCTTGATATGGTTCTTGTTCTTGTTCTTGTTCTTATTCCTCTTCACAATCTATGTAGAATAATTTCTTCTCACCACACTTATGTCCCTTACTGTACTTGCTATAACAATTAAAGCATAAACCTTTTTCTTTTCTTTCCTCCAATTGTTGAGGTGTCAACCTTGTAGGTTGAGGTGTTTTAGAAGAAGGAACATTATTCTCTTGATAGATGTTAGGAGTGGTCCTTCTAGTTTCCATAGCCATATTTTTACATTCGGCATTTCTTGCCACCCTAAATGCATTCTCCAATGATTTGGGTTCCCAAAGGCAAACCTCATGTTCAATGTTATCTCTTAAAGTTACTATGAATACATCAATCAAGTGATCATCTATAATATATGTTACCTTTATATTCAATCTTTGGAAGTTCTCAATGTGCTCTATAACTGAACCCTTTTGCTTGAGGTTTATCAATTGGCTAAAGAAGGTATTACTCATTGTATCCTCATAGTGTGCTATCATTTCTTTCGTGAACATTGTCCAAGTGACAAGTGATTTGCGAGAAGAAATCCATCGATACCATACAAATTTATTGGGTTCTAAATATAAAGAAGCAATTTGTACTTTTTGTGTATGTGGCACATCATGTAGATCAAAGAATTGCTCCATCTGAAGTATCCATGTGATTGGGTCCTTGCCATCAAACTTTCTCATATCGATCTTAGGAACGTGGTTGGTCTTCAACCCAAAGTTGGAGTTTCTCCATTATTGATTCATATTCCTTGTGTCCTCATCATGAATTTCATGGGATACATTTTCACTTTCAGGTGTCTTCTCTATTAGAGAATTTTTCAATCCTTCCATGATCTCCCTTTTTAAACCATCCATCATCCCTTGTAGTTCATCTTTTGTCACTATCTTCTTTTGTAAATCATTTATATCCCTATGCATTTCTTAACCTTCATCAAGAGTCCAAGTAGGATTGTCTGGAGGCTTATTTGGTGTAGAAGTTCCCTTTTTTGGTGGCATGTTGGCAAAGTATCACTTTTAAACCTTGATTTTGAGGTGATTCTTCTAGACAATCTTTCTTTTGTTGTATCTCCAAAATTTCAGCTCTTTTGGGTATGAAATTTTACATTTTGTAGGTCTCTGATATTTCTTCTCTACAATGCCACAGGTCTAATGAAAATTGGATGTTCCAAGTGGAATTTGCAGCAACTTCCCCACAATTTGCTGATTTTTAGCCTTTTCAGGAGATCTCGCTTGTATAGCCTGCCCTGCACAAAATAATTGATATTAAATTATGAAAATAGTACTATAAATACTAAGGACTGTCCAATATCCAATGAAACCAGTCTCATTCAATTTGGATACTCTAGAAAGAAGTTATTATTGTTTTACCCGGAACACCTTCTTGAGACTAGTCAATAGGACTAGTCAGATACCCTATCTTCCACAGGGTGTATCTACAAATGTAAGATGAAAAAGAAGATGAACTCTTTACCATAGATACCTTACTAATTTAAGTGAATATCCTCTAGAGCTCAGGGTCTGAAACATTACAGTAAAAGTTTTATATCGAAAATTCTGCAATGACTCAATTCAGGATGATTCCAGAACCCTATCTTACATAGGTTGTATCTTCAAAAGTATAAGGCCTCAGGAGATGGAATTTTAACCCAACGTACCTTGATCCGTCTAATAAATATCCTCCAAGGGGTTTTATCTGAAACGTTGTAGAAAAAATGTTATAGATAAAATTCCAAGGTGTCTTAGATGTAGCAGCGAAACCCCAAGACCTTGAGCTCTGATACCATATGTTAGGAACCAAATATCAATATAGCATAGAAAAACCTTAGAATAAATACTAAACGCCTTGAAAAAGAGAGAAATTTAGATAATAAGTCTCTTCGAGGGGGAAACCTACTTATACCCACATAAATGTCCAAATACAAGATGCTTCAAAATGAAAATGTCTCCTTGGTATATATAGGATACTAGGAGGTACAATTACAACTAATGGACCCAAGCCGACATAAATAAAGTAACATTTCTAATGTAATATGCCCCAATTAAGGGGTAATGTGCCACTATTTAGGGCTTAACAAGTTTCCTAGGATAAATGACGTGTCTCTTGTGATTGTGTATTTCTCAGTTATCCTATCTATGATATGGTTATCTAGTGAATAAAAAAGAAACCTAATAATATCTTAAACCTTAACAGGAACATTCGAGAAAGTAAAAGGAAAGAAAAATAAGGAAGAGGAAGGAGAAGGGAGGGAGAGGAAGGAGGAGGGGAAGATATAGGATAAGAAGTATAATAGGAAGAAGGAGAGGGAGATGAAGGAGGAGGGGATGATAATGTAAATGTGTTGAACCTGAACAAAATAGATCTAGCTAAACAATGATACACACATTTGCAGAGATAATTGGAAAAGGAAGAAGAAGAAGAAGAGAAAGAATGGAAAAAATTCTCATTAACCATTGTGAATAATGAATAATTTACACATGATATACTCTGTATAACTCAATGAGTTCGACTTGAGGTGAACCGAGTCACCATAGTGGTGGTATATAGTGATCTAGACACACACCAACAGTTATGGGAGTGAAATGCCACCTATTCTAGTCTCTCAGGCAGTTATAGGAGTGAAATGCCACTTAGTTGAGTTAACTAGTCAACTAGTCTTCAGTTAACTGACTGAACAGAAAGTAGTGAGGAGTTAACTCAAGGAATCAAGGCTAATGCACCACTTTGGTGATGATACCAAGGCAAGGTTGGATTAGCATGGTGATGATCCCAATGCAACATCTAAACTCAACTCAATTAGTCAAACTGAAGTGTGAACTGAAAGAGAATATTCTCCAGGTGGAATATTCTCTCCTAAAATATAGGAGACTGGATAATGACTAATTATGACTAATGAACAAATAAAAACCTTAGGAAAAAGAAATCCTAGGTGTGTGTGAAGTAACTCCAAAACCCCCCCTGAACATCACTATGGTGAAAATAAAGATTGGGTCCCGGCAACGAGGCCATGTTAGGTACCCAAGTGGAAAAGATACACTGAAAATAAAGTGAGGAAAGAGGGAAAACCTCATGGGAAAACCCCCCCCTCAAGGTACAATGTATGTAAAAAGAAGAACTACAGTTGCTAGGCAACTGTGTCCTTCACTCCAAGACGACCTTGCAGAGAATGGAATTTTTGCTCAGTGAAGGTCTTGGTGAAAATGTCTGCCATCTGTTCTGCTGAAGGACAGAACTGTAAGTCGATGATCCCCTCGTGTACTAAGTTCCAGATGTAGTGCATGTGGATCTCGATGTGCTTCGTCTGCTGCCTCTGAACTGGATCTCTGTAGAACTTTAGAGTGCTCTGGTTGTCACACCAGGTGACGATCAACTGATGAAACTGAATGCCCAACTCAGTGAGAAAATGTTGTAGCCACATAGCCTGAATAGTTATGTTAACTACCCCTTTATACTCTACCTCAGTTGAAGATAGAGAAATGGAAGCTTGTTTCTTGCTCGACCAACAGATAGGCCCAGAACCAAGACTAAGTGAGTAACCAGATGTGGAATTGCGATCAATGCTATCGCCAACCCAGTCAGAATCAATAAAACCAATGAGATCTAATGTAGAGTCTGCTACATAATGAATCCCAAAGGTGATAGTGCCCTGTATGTATCGAAGGATACACTTTGCAGCTTTCCAATGTAGCTCATGTGGCTCCTGCATGAACCTAGAAATTGCGCCAACTGCATATGAGAGGTTTGGTCTAGAGTGTGTGAGATACAACAAGCTCCCCACTAACTGTCTGTACAATGTGCTATCAACCAATGGAGTCTCCCCGCCATCCTCAAGTTTGACTCCTGATAGGAAAGGAGTCGGAGCAGACTTACAGTTTGTCATGTGAAATCTCTCAAGGAGATCTCGTGCATACCTGGCTTGAGACAGTTTGATGCATGGTGCATCCTGACTAATCTCAAGTCCAAGGAAGAAGTGTAGCGGACCCATGTCTGTCATCAAAAAACTGTCATGAAGAATCCTCTTGATTGCAACTATCGGTGAAGTCGAGCAACCGATGATCAACAAATCATCGACATAGAGAACTAAAAGTAGAAGTGAATCAACCATCCTGAGCATGTATACATTCAGGTCTGATTTACAATGTACAAAGTTCCGTGACAACAGGTATGAGTCCATATTCTCATACCATGCCCTCAGAGCCTGCTTGAGGCCATAAAGTGACTTCTTCAGTCGACAGACCAAAGATGAGTCCTACATAAATCCTCGGGGCTGCTCCATGTAGATCTCCTCAGAGAGATCACCATGAAGAAATGCATTCTTCACGTCCATCTAATGGAATTCCCATCCCTTGGATGCCGCAATGGCAAGTTCCAATTGTATGGAATCCATCTTCGCTACTGGAGTGAAGGTATCATCATAGTCAATACCATGAACCTAGTGAAAGCCTTTGGTGACAAGCCTGACTTTGTATCTACTGATCTGTCCATCCGCTGCGCTCTTGGTCCTGTAGACCCATCTGCATCTAAAAAATTTCCTCCCAGAAGGAAGGGGAACCAGATCCCAAGTCTGGTTCTTGAGGGAGTTGTACTCCTCTTGCATGGTGGATTCCCAAAAGGGATTTCTAGTAGCCTCGCCATAAGACTGTGGATCTAAAGACTGAACCAAGAAAAGATGTATGGAAGGCAATGGTTCAGTGGTAGTGAGTGCAATAGGAGGCTCCTCGAAATCAGATCGAGTCCTCCTAGTATCGGCTGGATCACAATCACGATCCCCTGCATCCTGAAGAGTAGTTTGTGCCCACTTGGGCCTCTGCTCTGGCTCTGAGACTACATCTGGATGTTCTGAATCTACATCTGACTACACTGACTTTGAATCTAAATCATCTGAGTCCTATGAATCAGAACTCTCATCTGAAGAAGAGTCAGCATGTGCATGCTCATCATCTCAGACAGGTGGAAGAGTGAAGGTGTCTGCATGCGACTGTTGAGGTACATACGAGACACTTTCCTCGAATTGGACACTACGCTCAATGATGAGTCAGTCCGAGGAAATATCAATAAGTCAATATCCCTTCAAATCGTCAGGGTATCCAACAAAAATGCACTCAGTGCTCTGTGGATCAAGTGCCTTCCTCTTTTCAGAGGGAATCCAGGCCCATGCACGTGAACCAAAAATGCGAAAGTGGGCCACTTCCAGTTTGAGGCTGCTCCAAGCCTTGTAGTGGGTCTTATCGTTGACATATCTATGAAGAGATCTGTTTTGGATGTATGTCGCACAATTAAGTTCTTCGGCCCATAGTCTCTGTGGTAGTGACTTTGCATGCAACATGAAAGATGCCATCTCCTTTAGAGATCTATTTTTCTACTCAGCAACTCCGTTTTGCTGCAGAGTGTAGGGAACTATATGTTGCAACTGAATCCCTGCCTCATGGAAAAGATTACGAATCTCATGATTCACATACTCTCCCCTATTATCAGTTCGGAGGACCTTGATCTTCTTTTTGGACTGTGTCTCAACCAAAGCTTTGAAATCTTTGAGGTGTTGAAAGACCTCGGATTTTTTTCCTGAGAAAGTAGATCCAAGTAAAACGTGAGAAATCATCAACAAAAATGAGAACAAACCTCGCTTTGTTGATCGATGGATGTGGAAAAGGACCCATGAGGTCACCATGGATCATATCTAAAGGTGCAGAAGCTCGTTGAGACTTTCCTTTGACGAATTTCTCTTGAGGGTGTTTTCCGAGAACACATCCCTCACATACTCCCTTGGAGAAGAGGATGTCTGGTAGACCATCAACTAAACTGTGCTTGCTAAGATGTTGCATGTATATTAAATTCAAATGTCCAAACCTTTCGTGCCATATCCTACTACTTTCATCAGCATGAGTAAGCAGTAAAGCAAAATCAGGTTCAATGAATTCAAAAAATGTATACAATCTAGACTGATGATTTACCTCACCGGTAGCAACCCTGGAGTTGGTTTGCATGTCGTATATGTCCATGGAATTTGGTGTGAATATGAATTTATTTCCGGTGCCGGAATTCATCATCTGATACATGGAGAGAAGGTTGACATAAAGCTTGGGAACATACAACACGTTCTCGAAGCTTCCATTGGTGAGTTCAATCCTTCCTTTGCCGGTGACTTTGATAGAAGAGTTGTCCCCCATCAGAATAGGAGGAACTTTGCATGCATCCAAAGAAGAATAGACTACTTCTGAGGAAGCTATGTGATGTGATGCTCCTGAATCTATGATCCAAGCATCGGGAGAGGAGTTGATTTCAATCAAGGCATGGATAGAATTGCCTTTCTTGGAATTCAGATCTTCTGGCTTCTTCTTCTTTGCATCCTCGGGGATGCGATCTCCAAGGTTGTTTTTCTGAAGTATATGAGACATCAGATCTATTTGTTTTTGCATGCATGCAGATTCCGAATGGAATCCTTTGTGACAGTATGTGCATTTCTCTCCTTTTCTTCCCTTTTCTCCTTTAGATCCTGAGGCATCGATGAAGGGTTTTGTGTACCCTTCCTTCTTCGTATGTGCATGAGATTTCCAATTATCTTTATCTTTAGATTTATGATATTTGTGGCTGCCATCATGCATAGTGAGTGCATGCACCCTTGGGCCTTTGATTGCACCCATGTTGATGAGCTTGGTTTTCTCTTGTGTCAGGGATTCGATAAAGTCCTCAAGAGAAGGCATCTTCCAGGTGGCTACAGAGGCGAATCTGACAGTATGGAATGTAGATAAAAATACTGAGAATTCATGACCAAGCTTGGAGAGAATGGTGAGAATCATTTGTTTCTCCTCCTTCAATTTATCAACCCCGCAAGCTTTGAGTTGCGACAATAAATCCTTGAATTTTGTAAAGAAATCTTGGATATTCTCGAAGATTTTTGGATCCAATGTGAGCAGCTCCACCTCCAACATGTGTCCCCTCATATCATCCTGTTTTCCAAAGAGCCCTTCTAATATGGTCTAGGCTTCATTGGGAGTCTTACAAGAAGATATATGAAAAAGGATATCGGGAGAAATAAGCCTGCAAATTGTTCCGAGTGCCTCATCCATGCAATTTAAGTACTTGTATTTTTCTATGGCTGATGTCAGTTCTGTATTTGTATTCATGGTTAACCTATACAACCCTATCGATCAGAGATGTATGGCTATTTTCTCCTTCCATTCAAAATAGTTGTAACGTGTAAGAATGAATTCTTTTTGGAATTCCATTTTTCCGCTGTCTTCAATCTTTTGTACCTGCAAATTTTTTGGTGTAGCTTTTTCTTAGCACTCTGTTGGCTCTAATACCATGTAAATGTGTTGAACCTGCACATAATAGATCTAGCTAAACAATGATACACACATTTGCAGAGATAATTGGAAAAGGAAGAAGAAGAAGAGAGAGAATGGAAATAATTCTCATTAACTGTTATGAATAATGAATAATTTACACATGATATACTCTGTATAACTCAATGAGTTCGACTTGAGGTGAACCAAGTCGCTGTAGTGGTGGTCTAGAGTGATCTAGACACACACCAACAGTTACAGGAGTGAACTACCACCTATTCTAGTTTCTTAGGCAGTTATGGGAGTGAAATGCCACCTAGTTGAGTTAACTAGTCAACTAGTCTTCAATTAACTGACTGAACAAACAATAGTGAGGAGTTAACTCAAGGAATCAAGGCTAATGCACCACTTTGGTGATGATACCAAGGCAAGTTCGAATTAGCATGGTGATTATCCCAATGTTGCATGGTGATGATCCCAATGCAACATCTAAACTCAACTCAACTAGTCAAACTGAAGTGTGAACTGAAAGAGAATATTCTCTCCTAAAATATAGGAAACTGGATAATGACTAATTATGACTAATGAACAAATAAAAACCTTAGGAAAAATAAATCCTAGGTGTGTGTGAAGTAACTCCAACAGATAGGAGGATAAGAAGACTAATAGAAAGAAAGAGAGGGAGAAGGAGATTAAGAGGAGGAAGAGGAAGAGGAAGAGAAAGAGGAAGAGGTAAAAGGTGTGTAATGTCTAAACCCGATATATTTTTTGATATAATGGGATCTTATTTCATAGGTATATATGGTGAAATACATGCTATGTACATTCCAAATATAAAACCCAAATCCCATCCCAAATCACATCTAAAATATGCAAATTTAAAAAAAAATGGGGGAAAATGAGAAACATTTTACCTTGGAATCCAATAGATCCGATGAAGGACCTCAAATATCCCTTGGCCACTCCTACTGAATACCCTATAAACCTCTTTCAACCCCAACACATGCTTCCCCACAGTTTCATGTGAGAATGAAATGATAGAGAACCCCCTTTCCCACTTTATGTTTGTAATTGATAGATAGGGCAACATAAACCCATTATTTGCATCTCTTTTTCTCTAAATGTCATTTGTTTGACTTTAGGTAGTGTCACCATGGTAATGAAAACTCCCAATTTGTATCACTTGTTTTACCATACACATAACCATGCATTCTAGTCATGTTGAGGTTGCATTAGAGTGGCATTATAGTTGCATCAGGGTTGCATAATTGTGGAGTCAATTTTAATTGTTTTGAGTATTAAATATAATAAAATTTATATTCATAATAATAATAATAATAAATTGTCACAATAAATTTCAATTGGGTCTATCTTGGGAAGTTGTGAGAAAGAGTATTATCTTCCCTACCTATGTTCAATTCCCACAAGTGACATATTGAGCTCTCAAATAAGTATATTGTTGTAATGGTCTTGAGACTTGTGTTGGAAAATATTTGAGCATTTATAGAACCCATTTTATGAGGGCACCAACCTTAGAATGAGGGGAAGTTCTTAGTAGGTTTCCTCGGGAGATATTTTTCACGAAAAAAAAGAAGATAAATAAATAAAATTAATTTTAATAATATAAAATTTGAAAATTATATGGAATAATAAGAATAATAATTATAATTATAATATTTATAATAATAATTATAATATAATAGTTTAATAAAATTTCAAAGCTTAGTTAGGTGCCAAATTATAGTATTTTTAATATTAACAATAATAAAAATAGATTTGAAACATATACAACTCTAGATGTGCATGTAGAAGATGGGAACACTATATATCACACAAGCCAAAACATTCAAAAAATTACAAATGATATAAAAACACCTCATCATGGTCTCCACATTAATATGGGAAACATAGCAAGTACTAAATTTAATAAGTAGTAGACATTGAAAACTCACCTCGCCCATTGTTAGTGATAATTCCCAATGCTATATGTTTGAGCATTTGGTGAGCACAATTGTGAAATTACACCATGGTTCATCTTTTTTTAGTAATTTTGTCATGTTGTTAGAGATCATCACTTTAGAGGGTTTCCCTTGGATACCTTTGAGTTCAATTTCCTTGAGGAAAATCTAAAGAAAAGTTCTTAAAAATTAAGAGCCATTGTTTCTCGATGATTGTAACCATTGGATCCCTAATACAACATCATCACCATCCATTTGGATTGAAATCATGGAACTATCCAATAAATACTCCCCCATAGAGAGATTAATACTATGGAACTTCCTTGATCATTTTATGGTACCACAATCTACAATCATTACTTGAAACTTTGTTGTTGGATATATAAAGCAATTGATTTAATATTTTGATATAAAGGTCGTTCATAGAAGGAAATCTTGGAAAAACCATAGGTTGTGGTGGCCGATCTTGACCTTGGTGCAAGCCTCCCTATATCAGGAAGGCTATGTCTATAGACCGATGTCATGATTCATAGGTCCATGGTTGTATGCTAGGATGCAGGTGACAATGGAGTTTGTGAATACCCCGAGGTGAAATGTATTTACTAGCATTTGGTTAAGGTAGAATGGAAGAAGAGGAGGTAGATTTTGAGGCAAAGGATTACGTCAGAAATGGCTTCTTTGTTACAGAGGAGGAATTTGTTAGTAGTCAAGAGTACAAACACACAGGAGTCAAGGTGATCCAACAACCGTCTGATGATACAACATTTGTTAATCATCCTGGGGCTTCTCATCTTCCCATTTTCAAAAATATATGAGGTGACATGGGGCATTATCTTACTCCACTGACGAGCTTCCCATGCATGTGCGCCATCAATGCCAAATATGGGGAGGAAGATACCCATAATCAATGCAAGAACCAACTGCATGCAAATCAGTCTTACTCGGAGAGCATTGCAAATGGTTTTGATAGGAATATAGAGAGTGCAAGATCCATAGAAGGATCAAAACCTCAAATAGATAATCAAAACCATCAGTGCTGGAAGGTGCGAAAGGAGAAGTGCAAGATGGTTGTTGGACCAGAACTGGACATAGGTGATATTCCAAGTTTGGTGGGAAAAACTGTGACATGGACGTTCATTGGGAAGGTGGTGCATCCTGCAACTTTGGAGGGATATTTGGATGCAAATTGGGTTGTGATGATAGTATATCTCCCTATTTTTCACACTTTGGCTCATGAATGGATACTTTTCAAATTTCTTTCAAAAGAGGACATAGGGGAAATATTTAGCAGGGTGTGGAATTGGGGGCTGTCGGGTTTAATCTTGAAGGAATGGGCAGTCAACTTTTAGCCAACTAGAGTTGTGCTATCTCCCACCAAGGTTTGGGACATATTTCTCAATCTACCGCTTTTATTTTGGCACACTAGTACATTTGGGTCAAATTCCGACGACACGTTCGACACAATTTCTGCTTTATATTGTCGGGAGAATGACAAACAATGAACCCCCTCAATTTACAACGCCATAGATATTGTCTCTATTGCGACGTTTCATGCAAACACATGTCATCTTGGATTTGACTGTCCAAACCCCATATAATCATCGCTACAATGATGCCAAAGACATCAGAATTCTGATGTCCCATTTCGTTGGTCTCCACTACGTGGACTCTATGGGAGCGAGGTTACCATGTGTTGTAATACCGATGTATGGTATCGTTGATCAACCGACGACCAATTTTATATCTTCGACATATGTTCCATGGGAGAGACATTACCATATGTCGCAATTCCGACTTATGGTAACGTCGCTCAACTGATGTCCATCTATATATCTCCGATGTATGTGCCATGGGAGTGACATTACTATAGGTCAAAATTCTGACTTATGGTAACGTCGCTCAACCGAAAAACAACTATATATATTTGATGTATGTGCCAGGGGACCGACTTTACCATACGTCGCAATTCCGACGTCATGTAGGTATTTAAAAAAAATGTCAATTTTGAGAAATCTCTAGCTTACCTCTTGATCCTACAAATATGTACCTGTCACATGTGTGGATGAAAAACTTTATAATATGATCAGAAATAGTTTTAGGTTCATGGATGAAACCTCTAGGGTTTGATCTATGTCATAAGGACTTAGGAACAATTTTTCCAAGGTATAGACTATCACAAGACAACTGCAACAAGTACTCCACAAGAAGGGACAACAAGGTATTGACCATAGTCGATAAAACAAAACCAGGTACCCCACAAGAAGGGATAACAAGAAATACAAAAACAGAGACAAAAAAACTCTCCATATCAAACAAGCAAACCCTCCATAACAAACAATCCATATCAAACCCTCCATAACTGAAAAGAAGGCAACATTGGATAAACACTCCAACACAGGGGACAACAAGAGTGGAACCCTCACAAGGACCTCAAATATGCACGTGGAAACTAGAAGAAGAGGCCACAACCTTCATATAACAAAGAGACAACCCACAAAGGAGGCCACGACACCCGTACTCAGGTCCGTGGCCCTAAAAGGGAGACCCAACACCCACAAGGGGGATCCTCAATCACTTTAGTAGGTTCGACATCTAATGAAGACACCTCTGCACAAAAAGGACAGTTCTGATAGCTCTTGGGAGGAACCTCATCGTCTCTTGCACCAACAAACCATCAAGGTGTAGTACCCAACCAATACCAAGACCAAACAAAACTCAGATATGAAACTGTTACACCAAATGGAGAGGCTGCACCAACAAACTCATATATGAAACTGTTACATCAAATGGAGAGGCTTCACCAACAAAACTCAGATCTAAAACTATTACATCAAATAGAGAGGCCGCAACAACAAACAAAACTCAGATCTAAAACTGTTACATCAAATGGAAAGGCTGCACCAACAAAACAAAACTCATATCTAAAAAGATAGTCCAAAAAGGAGGCCATAACATCATCAAGAGAGAACAACTGAGGTAGCCGCAACAAATGTTAATGTTTATGCCATTATTATAGTTCTTTGCATTTCATTAGATAAGAGCATAATAAGAACAAGATCACTGAGAAATACACATTCACAAGAGACACATCATTTATCCTAGGAAACCCTCTAGGGGAAGAAAACCCAACAAAAACTTCCTTATCATAAATAACTTATACAATGTTCAAGAGATAACTCAAACCAATACAGAAAGTCCTCCCCAAGAGATGCGCCACCCTTCTTCTCCTCTCTCCAACTTGTAATTGCATCTTGCCTCATAAAAGAATGAGCAAGTGAGTTGTGTGTTTGAAGTGAGGCACTAGCCTCTTATTTATATAAGACTGGCACGTGTGAAAGGTCACAACTGGCAGGGACGACCTCTAACTCTGGGTGGGTAAACCCACCTTTAATTAATTTTGGGTCTTCCATTATAACTGCTGGGGCCAACTTCTTATTCTGCCCTTTGTAATTGTCCGATGACCAATCCGCAAAAGGGGGTTTGGTCCTTATACAATTACCGACATGATTAATCCACAATGGGGATTAATCTAATAACAATAATAATCATAATGACATGATTAATCCGCAATGGGGATTTAATCCAATAATAAAATAATGATAAGAATGCTCTTCGCAGTTACATTATTTCAGCACTCCCCCTTAACAAGAAGGATATTCTTCATCAGCATTAGGCGAGAGAGGTCTGTATCATCAGTGGCATCTGGAGGACAATATCGTCAATATAATCTTGAAACATTGTCTAGCACATTTACGAGTCATCGAAAGTTTTCTTCATCAGCAACATCATCATTCTCGAAAGAATGCTATCATCATCTACATCAAATATGTATTAGAAAAAATGATACCTCATCATAGCACTAGGCTAGCACATCACAGTACTACACTAGCTCAATGTCACAGCGGTTAAGCTGGTAGCTCAGTGTCAGTCACATCTTTCTTTACGTCTAACAACTAGGTCAGAAGCAAGTAATATCATCATCTGGCTTTACGTCTAACAA
This sequence comes from Picea engelmannii, assembly GCA_009831015.1. NCBI lineage: Eukaryota > Viridiplantae > Streptophyta > Pinopsida > Pinales > Pinaceae > Picea > Picea engelmannii. The sequence goes on along the minus strand of ML808316.1, from coordinate 30,975 downwards.
CTAGGTCAGAAGCGAGGAATCACAACGTCATGCTTTACGTCTAAAAACTAGGTCAGAAGCATGACTCATCTTGCTTTACATCTAACAACGAGGTCAGAAGCAAGGAACACATCAACATCTCATTTTACGTCTAACAACGAGGTCAGAAGCGAGGAATCATCTTTCTTTACGTCTAACAACTAGGTCAGAAGTAAGGAATCAACATCGTTATGCTTTACGTCTAACAACTAGGTCAGAAGCATAACTCATCTTGCTTTACGTCTAACAACGAGGTCAGAGGAATGGATCACACAACGTCATGATTTACGTCTAACAACGAGGTCATAAGCATGACTCATCTTGCTTTACGTCTAACAGTGAGGTCAGAAGCAAGGATCACACAACGTCATGCCTTACGTCTAACAACGAGGTCAGAAGCATGAATAATCTTGCTTTACATCTAACAATGAGGTCAGAAGAAAGGATCACACGGCGTCATGCTTTACGTCTAACAACAAGGTCAGAAGAATGACTCATCTTGCTTTACGTTTAACAACGAGGTCAGAAGCAAGGATCACATGGCGTCATGCTTTACGTCTAACAACGAGGTCAGAATCATGACTCATCTTGATTTACGTCTAACAACGAGGTCAGAAGCAAGGAATACATCTACTCCCCCGTTCAGGGAAGGTCCTTTCGGACAATATCAAGCTTATCTCGAAAGTGTTCAAACTTTACACGAGATAGAGTCTTAGTCATCACATCAGGAACTTGTTCATCCGTGCTAATGCACTGGAGCTTCAAGGCTCCTCTCTGTACCATGTCGTGGATGAAATGATAGCGGATCTCTATGTGCTTCGACCTGTCATGGAACACATGATTCTATATCATTTTAATGCGGCTTTGATTGTCACATAGGATCGCGGTTGCTCTCATCTAAAAATCAAATAGGCTTGTCATCAACTTTCGAAGCCACATAACTTCGCAGCTAGCAGAACATGCGGCAATGTACTCTGCTTCCGCTGTGCTGAGAACAATACTGGATTGCTTCCTACTCTGCCACGAGATCATAGCTGATCCCAAACTGAAACAACATCTAGAAGTTCTTTTTCTATCAACAACGCTTCCTGCCCAATCTGCATCAGTATATCCACTCAGTGTGAAGTCATGATCTCCATCATAGTTGAGACCATAATCCACTGTACCTTTAAGGTACCTCATCACATGTTTTGCAACCACTAGATGAACACGTCTAGGTTCTACCAGAAACTGACTCAAGGTGTTCACTGCAAAACAAATGTCTGGTCTAGTGTTCTACAGGTACATCAACGATCCAATAATCTATCTGTACAAAGTGGCATCTATCAAATCTGACGAAGTATCGACCAGCAGCTTCAGCTTCGCTTCCATGGGTGTATTCATGGACTTGCATTATAGCATGTCGAATCTCTTTAAGATTTCGACCGTGTACTTCCCTTGGTTAAGGAATATTCTTTCCGGACTGTGCCATACCTCAAGACCTAAGAAGTAATGCATTAGGCCAAGGTCTTTCATTTCAAATTCAGTGGCAAGTCTCTGTTTACATTCAGTGATGATATTTTCTTCTCCAGTTAAGAATAAGTCATCCACATACAATAATAGTATTACTGGTTCATTCTCCATGATCTTGAAGTAGAGATTTTAATCTTCTTTACTCTTGGTAAAGCCCAAGCTCGTCAAGAAACTATCTATACGGCCATACCAAGCTCTGGGAGCTTGCTTCAATCCGTATAAGGCTTTCTTCAATCGACAGACATGAGACTTCCTGTCTTCAACCTCAAATCCTTGGGGTTGCTCTATATACACTTCCTCTTCGATAACACCATTCGGGAAAGATGTATTCACATCCATATGGTGCAGCTTCCATTTCATCTTGGCAGCAAGAGCTATAATGGTTCTGATCGAAGTGTATCTAGCCATAGGAGCAAATGTCTCTTCATAGTCGATTCCTTCCTTCTGGGAAAAGCCACGAGCGACAAATATTGCTTTATATTTCTCAATACTTCCATCAACAACATGTTTTATCTTGAAGATCCATTTTGATGATACCACATCCTTACTTTTTGATATGGGAACAATTTCCCATACATCATTCTTTATTATGGATTGGTATTCCTCTATCATGGCATCTGCCCATTCCTTCTTCTAGACAGGCTCTTCAAAACATGTGGGTTCCTCATCAAGTAGAATGCACATCAAAGCCATGTAACTGGAGAATGGATTTGGTCTCTTCACCTGTCTTATGGTTCCTTCTGGAACACCATACTTCTCTCCATCTTGAATAAGATCTCTTGCCTAAGCAGTATTTCTTTTATGGGAGAAGGTCATTTGAGGAGGTTCTTGAACTTCTGTGATATCATGATCTTTAGGAGTCTCCTCATCAGGGGAAGTTATGACTTCCCTTATAGGTTCTGCAGCTCTGGGAACTTCCCTCACAGATTATGTCATCTTGGGATTTACAGGTTCCTCTTCATATACCTCTTCAAGCTGGCATCTTCTTGATTTCTTAAGTGCAACTTCTTCATCAAAGGTCACGTCCCTGCTGATCTCAATATGGCAGTGTCTAGGTATGTAGATTATGAAGGCCTTGGATACCTCACAATATCCCACAAATATTCCCTTCTTTCTGGAGGGTTCCAGCTTGTTTATTTTCTCTTTCGGTATATGAATAAACATTGGACAACCAAATATTTTGAGATGGCTTACCTCTGGCTTCTTTCTGGTAAACATCTCTTCAGGGGTCTTGAACCCAAGTGCACTATGAGATAATCGGTTCTTTACATAAACAGCTGCCATTGTTTCTTCTGCCCATAATCACATAGGAGATCTTGATCGTGAATCATGGTCTTTACAACTTCCATAATTGTTTTGTTCTTCCTTTTAGCTAGACTGTTTTGTTGGGGATTATAGGGAGTATTGAGTTCCCTCTTGATCCCAACATCTCTGCAGAAGTTTACGAACTCCTTTGAGGTATATTCTCCTCCATTATCTGACCTGAGTATCTTAATCTTTCTTTCAGAAAGATTCTCTATCAAGGCTTTGAATTCCTTGAATTTACTTAATACTTCTTCTTTAGATTTTAAGAAATATATCCAGGTCTTACGAGAATAGTCATCAATAAATGATACATAGTATACATACCCGCTAATGGAGGATGATGGCATTGGGCCACACACGTCTGAATGAATGAGTTCCAATACTCCTTCTACTTT